>CANXME010000140.1:0-133651 GCA_948144175.1 Closterium sp. NIES-65
GTTACTCGGATCCTGGACCGCCCAGCACGATCCTGTTTGCCACAATCCTAGATAGCTTAGGACGAGATTCCAGCTCTTTTTGCCTTCAAACGGGCCCGCCGCATGAAGAACCGTCCCCATATAAGGGCGTTTGTGAGCCCGGGAAGCTGCGAAATCCGTACCGGTATAAAATGTGAAGCAATGTTACTCGGATCCTGGACCGCCCAGCACGATCGTGTTTGCCACAATCCTAGATACCTTGGGACGAGATTCCAGCTCTTTTTGCCTTCAAACGGGCCCGCCGCATGAAGAACCGTCCCCATATAAGGGCGTTTGTGAGCCCGGGAAGCTGCGAAATCCGTACCGGTATAAAATGTGAAGCAATGTTACTCGGATCCTGGACCGCCCAGCACGATCGTGTTTGCCACAATCCTAGATACCTTGGGACGAGATTCCAGCTCTTTTTGCCTTCAAACGGGCCCGCCGCATGAAGAACCGTCCCCATATAAGGGCGTTTGTGAGCCCGGGAAGCTGCGAAATCCGTACCGGTATAAAATGTGAAGCAATGTTACTCGGATCCTGGACCGCCCAGCACGATCGTGTTTGCCACAATCCTAGATACCTTAGGGACGAGATTCCAGCTCTTTTTGCCTTCAAACGGGCCCGCCGCATGAAGAACCGTCCCCATATAAGGGCGTTTGTGAGCCCGGGAAGCTGCGAAATCCGTACCGGTATAAAATGTGAAGCAATGTTACTCGGATCCTGGACCGCCCAGCACGATCGTGTTTGCCACAATCCTAGATACCTTGGGACGAGATTCCAGCTCTTTTTGCCTTCAAACGGGCCCGCCGCATGAAGAACCGTCCCCATATAAGGGCGTTTGTGAGCCCGGGAAGCTGCGAAATCCGTACCGGTATAAAATGTGAAGCAATGTTACTCGGATCCTGGACCGCCCAGCACGATCGTGTTTGCCACAATCCTAGATACCTTGGGACGAGATTCCAGCTCTTTTTGCCTTCAAACGGGCCCGCCGCATGAAGAACCGTCCCCATATAAGGGCGTTTGTGAGCCCGGGAAGCTGCGAAATCCGTACCGGTATAAAATGTGAAGCAATGTTACTCGGATCCTGGACCGCCCAGCACGATCGTGTTTGCCACAATCCTAGATAGCTTGGGACGAGATTCCAGCTCTTTTTGCCTTCAAACGGGCCCGCCGCATGAAGAACCGTCCCCATATAAGGGCGTTTGTGAGCCCGGGAAGCTGCGAAATCCGTACCGGTATAAAATGTGAAGCAATGTTACTCGGATCCTGGACCGCCCAGCACGATCGTGTTTGCCACAATCCTAGATACCTTGGGACGAGATTCCAGCTCTTTTTGCCTTCAAACGGGCCCGCCGCATGAAGAACCGTCCCCATATAAGGGCGTTTGTGAGCCCGGGAAGCTGCGAAATCCGTACCGGTATAAAATGTGAAGCAATGTTACTCGGATCCTGGACCGCCCAGCACGATCGTGTTTGCCACAATCCTAGATAGCCTTGGGACGAGATTCCAGCTCTTTTTGCCTTCAAACGGGCCCGCCGCATGAAGAACCGTCCCCATATAAGGGCGTTTGTGAGCCCGGGAAGCTGCGAAATCCGTACCGGTATAAAATGTGAAGCAATGTTACTCGGATCCTGGACCGCCCAGCACGATCGTGTTTGCCACAATCCTAGATACCTTGGGACGAGATTCCAGCTCTTTTTGCCTTCAAACGGGCCCGCCGCATGAAGAACCGTCCCCATATAAGGGCGTTTGTGAGCCCGGGAAGCTGCGAAATCCGTACCGGTATAAAATGTGAAGCAATGTTACTCGGATCCTGGACCGCCCAGCACGATCGTGTTTGCCACAATCCTAGATAGCTTGGGACGAGATTCCAGCTCTTTTTGCCTTCAAACGGGCCCGCCGCATGAAGAACCGTCCCCATATAAGGGCGTTTGTGAGCCCGGGAAGCTGCGAAATCCGTACCGGTATAAAATGTGAAGCAATGTTACTCGGATCCTGGACCGCCCAGCACGATCGTGTTTGCCACAATCCTAGATACCTTGGGACGAGATTCCAGCTCTTTTTGCCTTCAAACGGGCCCGCCGCATGAAGAACCGTCCCCATATAAGGGCGTTTGTGAGCCCGGGAAGCTGCGAAATCCGTACCGGTATAAAATGTGAAGCAATGTTACTCGGATCCTGGACCGCCCAGCACGATCGTGTTTGCCACAATCCTAGATACCTTGGGACGAGATTCCAGCTCTTTTTGCCTTCAAACGGGCCCGCCGCATGAAGAACCGTCCCCATATAAGGGCGTTTGTGAGCCCGGGAAGCTGCGAAATCCGTACCGGTATAAAATGTGAAGCAATGTTACTCGGATCCTGGACCGCCCAGCACGATCGTGTTTGCCACAATCCTAGATACCTTGGGACGAGATTCCAGCTCTTTTTGCCTTCAAACGGGCCCGCCGCATGAAGAACCGTCCCCATATAAGGGCGTTTGTGAGCCCGGGAAGCTGCGAAATCCGTACCGGTATAAAATGTGAAGCAATGTTACTCGGATCCTGGACCGCCCAGCACGATCGTGTTTGCCACAATCCTAGATACCTTGGGACGAGATTCCAGCTCTTTTTGCCTTCAAACGGGCCCGCCGCATGAAGAACCGTCCCCATATAAGGGCGTTTGTGAGCCCGGGAAGCTGCGAAATCCGTACCGGTATAAAATGTGAAGCAATGTTACTCGGATCCTGGACCGCCCAGCACGATCGTGTTTGCCACAATCCTAGATACCTTGGGACGAGATTCCAGCTCTTTTTGCCTTCAAACGGGCCCGCCGCATGAAGAACCGTCCCCATATAAGGGCGTTTGTGAGCCCGGGAAGCTGCGAAATCCGTACCGGTATAAAATGTGAAGCAATGTTACTCGGATCCTGGACCGCCCAGCACGATCGTGTTTGCCACAATCCTAGATACCTTGGGACGAGATTCCAGCTCTTTTTGCCTTCAAACGGGCCCGCCGCATGAAGAACCGTCCCCATATAAGGGCGTTTGTGAGCCCGGGAAGCTGCGAAATCCGTACCGGTATAAAATGTGAAGCAATGTTACTCGGATCCTGGACCGCCCAGCACGATCGTGTTTGCCACAATCCTAGATACCTTGGGACGAGATTCCAGCTCTTTTTGCCTTCAAACGGGCCCGCCGCATGAAGAACCGTCCCCATATAAGGGCGTTTGTGAGCCCGGGAAGCTGCGAAATCCGTACCGGTATAAAATGTGAAGCAATGTTACTCGGATCCTGGACCGCCCAGCACGATCGTGTTTGCCACAATCCTAGATACCTTGGGACGAGATTCCAGCTCTTTTTGCCTTCAAACGGGCCCGCCGCATGAAGAACCGTCCCCATATAAGGGCGTTTGTGAGCCCGGGAAGCTGCGAAATCCGTACCGGTATAAAATGTGAAGCAATGTTACTCGGATCCTGGACCGCCCAGCACGATCGTGTTTGCCACAATCCTAGATACCTTGGGACGAGATTCCAGCTCTTTTTGCCTTCAAACGGGCCCGCCGCATGAAGAACCGTCCCCATATAAGGGCGTTTGTGAGCCCGGGAAGCTGCGAAATCCGTACCGGTATAAAATGTGAAGCAATGTTACTCGGATCCTGGACCGCCCAGCACGATCGTGTTTGCCACAATCCTAGATACCTTGGGACGAGATTCCAGCTCTTTTTGCCTTCAAACGGGCCCGCCGCATGAAGAACCGTCCCCATATAAGGGCGTTTGTGAGCCCGGGAAGCTGCGAAATCCGTACCGGTATAAAATGTGAAGCAATGTTACTCGGATCCTGGACCGCCCAGCACGATCGTGTTTGCCACAATCCTAGATACCTTGGGACGAGATTCCAGCTCTTTTTGCCTTCAAACGGGCCCGCCGCATGAAGAACCGTCCCCATATAAGGGCGTTTGTGAGCCCGGGAAGCTGCGAAATCCGTACCGGTATAAAATGTGAAGCAATGTTACTCGGATCCTGGACCGCCCAGCACGATCGTGTTTGCCACAATCCTAGATACCTTGGGACGAGATTCCAGCTCTTTTTGCCTTCAAACGGGCCCGCCGCATGAAGAACCGTCCCCATATAAGGGCGTTTGTGAGCCCGGGAAGCTGCGAAATCCGTACCGGTATAAAATGTGAAGCAATGTTACTCGGATCCTGGACCGCCCAGCACGATCGTGTTTGCCACAATCCTAGATACCTTGGGACGAGATTCCAGCTCTTTTTGCCTTCAAACGGGCCCGCCGCATGAAGAACCGTCCCCATATAAGGGCGTTTGTGAGCCCGGGAAGCTGCGAAATCCGTACCGGTATAAAATGTGAAGCAATGTTACTCGGATCCTGGACCGCCCAGCACGATCGTGTTTGCCACAATCCTAGATACCTTGGGACGAGATTCCAGCTCTTTTTGCCTTCAAACGGGCCCGCCGCATGAAGAACCGTCCCCATATAAGGGCGTTTGTGAGCCCGGGAAGCTGCGAAATCCGTACCGGTATAAAATGTGAAGCAATGTTACTCGGATCCTGGACCGCCCAGCACGATCGTGTTTGCCACAATCCTAGATACCTTGGGACGAGATTCCAGCTCTTTTTGCCTTCAAACGGGCCCGCCGCATGAAGAACCGTCCCCATATAAGGGCGTTTGTGAGCCCGGGAAGCTGCGAAATCCGTACCGGTATAAAATGTGAAGCAATGTTACTCGGATCCTGGACCGCCCAGCACGATCGTGTTTGCCACAATCCTAGATACCTTGGGACGAGATTCCAGCTCTTTTTGCCTTCAAACGGGCCCGCCGCATGAAGAACCGTCCCCATATAAGGGCGTTTGTGAGCCCGGGAAGCTGCGAAATCCGTACCGGTATAAAATGTGAAGCAATGTTACTCGGATCCTGGACCGCCCAGCACGATCGTGTTTGCCACAATCCTAGATACCTTGGGACGAGATTCCAGCTCTTTTTGCCTTCAAACGGGCCCGCCGCATGAAGAACCGTCCCCATATAAGGGCGTTTGTGAGCCCGGGAAGCTGCGAAATCCGTACCGGTATAAAATGTGAAGCAATGTTACTCGGATCCTGGACCGCCCAGCACGATCGTGTTTGCCACAATCCTAGATACCTTGGGACGAGATTCCAGCTCTTTTTGCCTTCAAACGGGCCCGCCGCATGAAGAACCGTCCCCATATAAGGGCGTTTGTGAGCCCGGGAAGCTGCGAAATCCGTACCGGTATAAAATGTGAAGCAATGTTACTCGGATCCTGGACCGCCCAGCACGATCGTGTTTGCCACAATCCTAGATACCTTGGGACGAGATTCCAGCTCTTTTTGCCTTCAAACGGGCCCGCCGCATGAAGAACCGTCCCCATATAAGGGCGTTTGTGAGCCCGGGAAGCTGCGAAATCCGTACCGGTATAAAATGTGAAGCAATGTTACTCGGATCCTGGACCGCCCAGCACGATCGTGTTTGCCACAATCCTAGATACCTTGGGACGAGATTCCAGCTCTTTTTGCCTTCAAACGGGCCCGCCGCATGAAGAACCGTCCCCATATAAGGGCGTTTGTGAGCCCGGGAAGCTGCGAAATCCGTACCGGTATAAAATGTGAAGCAATGTTACTCGGATCCTGGACCGCCCAGCACGATCGTGTTTGCCACAATCCTAGATACCTTGGGACGAGATTCCAGCTCTTTTTGCCTTCAAACGGGCCCGCCGCATGAAGAACCGTCCCCATATAAGGGCGTTTGTGAGCCCGGGAAGCTGCGAAATCCGTACCGGTATAAAATGTGAAGCAATGTTACTCGGATCCTGGACCGCCCAGCACGATCGTGTTTGCCACAATCCTAGATACCTTGGGACGAGATTCCAGCTCTTTTTGCCTTCAAACGGGCCCGCCGCATGAAGAACCGTCCCCATATAAGGGCGTTTGTGAGCCCGGGAAGCTGCGAAATCCGTACCGGTATAAAATGTGAAGCAATGTTACTCGGATCCTGGACCGCCCAGCACGATCGTGTTTGCCACAATCCTAGATACCTTGGGACGAGATTCCAGCTCTTTTTGCCTTCAAACGGGCCCGCCGCATGAAGAACCGTCCCCATATAAGGGCGTTTGTGAGCCCGGGAAGCTGCGAAATCCGTACCGGTATAAAATGTGAAGCAATGTTACTCGGATCCTGGACCGCCCAGCACGATCGTGTTTGCCACAATCCTAGATACCTTGGGACGAGATTCCAGCTCTTTTTGCCTTCAAACGGGCCCGCCGCATGAAGAACCGTCCCCATATAAGGGCGTTTGTGAGCCCGGGAAGCTGCGAAATCCGTACCGGTATAAAATGTGAAGCAATGTTACTCGGATCCTGGACCGCCCAGCACGATCGTGTTTGCCACAATCCTAGATACCTTGGGACGAGATTCCAGCTCTTTTTGCCTTCAAACGGGCCCGCCGCATGAAGAACCGTCCCCATATAAGGGCGTTTGTGAGCCCGGGAAGCTGCGAAATCCGTACCGGTATAAAATGTGAAGCAATGTTACTCGGATCCTGGACCGCCCAGCACGATCGTGTTTGCCACAATCCTAGATAGCTTGGGACGAGATTCCAGCTCTTTTTGCCTTCAAACGGGCCCGCCGCATGAAGAACCGTCCCCATATAAGGGCGTTTGTGAGCCCGGGAAGCTGCGAAATCCGTACCGGTATAAAATGTGAAGCAATGTTACTCGGATCCTGGACCGCCCAGCACGATCGTGTTTGCCACAATCCTAGATACCTTGGGACGAGATTCCAGCTCTTTTTGCCTTCAAACGGGCCCGCCGCATGAAGAACCGTCCCCATATAAGGGCGTTTGTGAGCCCGGGAAGCTGCGAAATCCGTACCGGTATAAAATGTGAAGCAATGTTACTCGGATCCTGGACCGCCCAGCACGATCGTGTTTGCCACAATCCTAGATACCTTGGGACGAGATTCCAGCTCTTTTTGCCTTCAAACGGGCCCGCCGCATGAAGAACCGTCCCCATATAAGGGCGTTTGTGAGCCCGGGAAGCTGCGAAATCCGTACCGGTATAAAATGTGAAGCAATGTTACTCGGATCCTGGACCGCCCAGCACGATCGTGTTTGCCACAATCCTAGATACCTTGGGACGAGATTCCAGCTCTTTTTGCCTTCAAACGGGCCCGCCGCATGAAGAACCGTCCCCATATAAGGGCGTTTGTGAGCCCGGGAAGCTGCGAAATCCGTACCGGTATAAAATGTGAAGCAATGTTACTCGGATCCTGGACCGCCCAGCACGATCGTGTTTGCCACAATCCTAGATACCTTGGGACGAGATTCCAGCTCTTTTTGCCTTCAAACGGGCCCGCCGCATGAAGAACCGTCCCCATATAAGGGCGTTTGTGAGCCCGGGAAGCTGCGAAATCCGTACCGGTATAAAATGTGAAGCAATGTTACTCGGATCCTGGACCGCCCAGCACGATCGTGTTTGCCACAATCCTAGATACCTTGGGACGAGATTCCAGCTCTTTTTGCCTTCAAACGGGCCCGCCGCATGAAGAACCGTCCCCATATAAGGGCGTTTGTGAGCCCGGGAAGCTGCGAAATCCGTACCGGTATAAAATGTGAAGCAATGTTACTCGGATCCTGGACCGCCCAGCACGATCGTGTTTGCCACAATCCTAGATAGCTTAGGGACGAGATTCCAGCTCTTTTTGCCTTCAAACGGGCCCGCCGCATGAAGAACCGTCCCCATATAAGGGCGTTTGTGAGCCCGGGAAGCTGCGAAATCCGTACCGGTATAAAATGTGAAGCAATGTTACTCGGATCCTGGACCGCCCAGCACGATCGTGTTTGCCACAATCCTAGATAGCCTTGGGACGAGATTCCAGCTCTTTTTGCCTTCAAACGGGCCCGCCGCATGAAGAACCGTCCCCATATAAGGGCGTTTGTGAGCCCGGGAAGCTGCGAAATCCGTACCGGTATAAAATGTGAAGCAATGTTACTCGGATCCTGGACCGCCCAGCACGATCGTGTTTGCCACAATCCTAGATACCTTGGGACGAGATTCCAGCTCTTTTTGCCTTCAAACGGGCCCGCCGCATGAAGAACCGTCCCCATATAAGGGCGTTTGTGAGCCCGGGAAGCTGCGAAATCCGTACCGGTATAAAATGTGAAGCAATGTTACTCGGATCCTGGACCGCCCAGCACGATCGTGTTTGCCACAATCCTAGATACCTTGGGACGAGATTCCAGCTCTTTTTGCCTTCAAACGGGCCCGCCGCATGAAGAACCGTCCCCATATAAGGGCGTTTGTGAGCCCGGGAAGCTGCGAAATCCGTACCGGTATAAAATGTGAAGCAATGTTACTCGGATCCTGGACCGCCCAGCACGATCGTGTTTGCCACAATCCTAGATAGCTTGGGACGAGATTCCAGCTCTTTTTGCCTTCAAACGGGCCCGCCGCATGAAGAACCGTCCCCATATAAGGGCGTTTGTGAGCCCGGGAAGCTGCGAAATCCGTACCGGTATAAAATGTGAAGCAATGTTACTCGGATCCTGGACCGCCCAGCACGATCGTGTTTGCCACAATCCTAGATACCTTGGGACGAGATTCCAGCTCTTTTTGCCTTCAAACGGGCCCGCCGCATGAAGAACCGTCCCCATATAAGGGCGTTTGTGAGCCCGGGAAGCTGCGAAATCCGTACCGGTATAAAATGTGAAGCAATGTTACTCGGATCCTGGACCGCCCAGCACGATCGTGTTTGCCACAATCCTAGATACCTTGGGACGAGATTCCAGCTCTTTTTGCCTTCAAACGGGCCCGCCGCATGAAGAACCGTCCCCATATAAGGGCGTTTGTGAGCCCGGGAAGCTGCGAAATCCGTACCGGTATAAAATGTGAAGCAATGTTACTCGGATCCTGGACCGCCCAGCACGATCGTGTTTGCCACAATCCTAGATACCTTGGGACGAGATTCCAGCTCTTTTTGCCTTCAAACGGGCCCGCCGCATGAAGAACCGTCCCCATATAAGGGCGTTTGTGAGCCCGGGAAGCTGCGAAATCCGTACCGGTATAAAATGTGAAGCAATGTTACTCGGATCCTGGACCGCCCAGCACGATCGTGTTTGCCACAATCCTAGATACCTTGGGACGAGATTCCAGCTCTTTTTGCCTTCAAACGGGCCCGCCGCATGAAGAACCGTCCCCATATAAGGGCGTTTGTGAGCCCGGGAAGCTGCGAAATCCGTACCGGTATAAAATGTGAAGCAATGTTACTCGGATCCTGGACCGCCCAGCACGATCGTGTTTGCCACAATCCTAGATACCTTGGGACGAGATTCCAGCTCTTTTTGCCTTCAAACGGGCCCGCCGCATGAAGAACCGTCCCCATATAAGGGCGTTTGTGAGCCCGGGAAGCTGCGAAATCCGTACCGGTATAAAATGTGAAGCAATGTTACTCGGATCCTGGACCGCCCAGCACGATCGTGTTTGCCACAATCCTAGATACCTTGGGACGAGATTCCAGCTCTTTTTGCCTTCAAACGGGCCCGCCGCATGAAGAACCGTCCCCATATAAGGGCGTTTGTGAGCCCGGGAAGCTGCGAAATCCGTACCGGTATAAAATGTGAAGCAATGTTACTCGGATCCTGGACCGCCCAGCACGATCGTGTTTGCCACAATCCTAGATACCTTGGGACGAGATTCCAGCTCTTTTTGCCTTCAAACGGGCCCGCCGCATGAAGAACCGTCCCCATATAAGGGCGTTTGTGAGCCCGGGAAGCTGCGAAATCCGTACCGGTATAAAATGTGAAGCAATGTTACTCGGATCCTGGACCGCCCAGCACGATCGTGTTTGCCACAATCCTAGATACCTTGGGACGAGATTCCAGCTCTTTTTGCCTTCAAACGGGCCCGCCGCATGAAGAACCGTCCCCATATAAGGGCGTTTGTGAGCCCGGGAAGCTGCGAAATCCGTACCGGTATAAAATGTGAAGCAATGTTACTCGGATCCTGGACCGCCCAGCACGATCGTGTTTGCCACAATCCTAGATACCTTGGGACGAGATTCCAGCTCTTTTTGCCTTCAAACGGGCCCGCCGCATGAAGAACCGTCCCCATATAAGGGCGTTTGTGAGCCCGGGAAGCTGCGAAATCCGTACCGGTATAAAATGTGAAGCAATGTTACTCGGATCCTGGACCGCCCAGCACGATCGTGTTTGCCACAATCCTAGATACCTTGGGACGAGATTCCAGCTCTTTTTGCCTTCAAACGGGCCCGCCGCATGAAGAACCGTCCCCATATAAGGGCGTTTGTGAGCCCGGGAAGCTGCGAAATCCGTACCGGTATAAAATGTGAAGCAATGTTACTCGGATCCTGGACCGCCCAGCACGATCGTGTTTGCCACAATCCTAGATACCTTGGGACGAGATTCCAGCTCTTTTTGCCTTCAAACGGGCCCGCCGCATGAAGAACCGTCCCCATATAAGGGCGTTTGTGAGCCCGGGAAGCTGCGAAATCCGTACCGGTATAAAATGTGAAGCAATGTTACTCGGATCCTGGACCGCCCAGCACGATCGTGTTTGCCACAATCCTAGATACCTTGGGACGAGATTCCAGCTCTTTTTGCCTTCAAACGGGCCCGCCGCATGAAGAACCGTCCCCATATAAGGGCGTTTGTGAGCCCGGGAAGCTGCGAAATCCGTACCGGTATAAAATGTGAAGCAATGTTACTCGGATCCTGGACCGCCCAGCACGATCGTGTTTGCCACAATCCTAGATACCTTGGGACGAGATTCCAGCTCTTTTTGCCTTCAAACGGGCCCGCCGCATGAAGAACCGTCCCCATATAAGGGCGTTTGTGAGCCCGGGAAGCTGCGAAATCCGTACCGGTATAAAATGTGAAGCAATGTTACTCGGATCCTGGACCGCCCAGCACGATCGTGTTTGCCACAATCCTAGATACCTTGGGACGAGATTCCAGCTCTTTTTGCCTTCAAACGGGCCCGCCGCATGAAGAACCGTCCCCATATAAGGGCGTTTGTGAGCCCGGGAAGCTGCGAAATCCGTACCGGTATAAAATGTGAAGCAATGTTACTCGGATCCTGGACCGCCCAGCACGATCGTGTTTGCCACAATCCTAGATACCTTGGGACGAGATTCCAGCTCTTTTTGCCTTCAAACGGGCCCGCCGCATGAAGAACCGTCCCCATATAAGGGCGTTTGTGAGCCCGGGAAGCTGCGAAATCCGTACCGGTATAAAATGTGAAGCAATGTTACTCGGATCCTGGACCGCCCAGCACGATCGTGTTTGCCACAATCCTAGATACCTTGGGACGAGATTCCAGCTCTTTTTGCCTTCAAACGGGCCCGCCGCATGAAGAACCGTCCCCATATAAGGGCGTTTGTGAGCCCGGGAAGCTGCGAAATCCGTACCGGTATAAAATGTGAAGCAATGTTACTCGGATCCTGGACCGCCCAGCACGATCGTGTTTGCCACAATCCTAGATACCTTGGGACGAGATTCCAGCTCTTTTTGCCTTCAAACGGGCCCGCCGCATGAAGAACCGTCCCCATATAAGGGCGTTTGTGAGCCCGGGAAGCTGCGAAATCCGTACCGGTATAAAATGTGAAGCAATGTTACTCGGATCCTGGACCGCCCAGCACGATCGTGTTTGCCACAATCCTAGATACCTTGGGACGAGATTCCAGCTCTTTTTGCCTTCAAACGGGCCCGCCGCATGAAGAACCGTCCCCATATAAGGGCGTTTGTGAGCCCGGGAAGCTGCGAAATCCGTACCGGTATAAAATGTGAAGCAATGTTACTCGGATCCTGGACCGCCCAGCACGATCGTGTTTGCCACAATCCTAGATACCTTGGGACGAGATTCCAGCTCTTTTTGCCTTCAAACGGGCCCGCCGCATGAAGAACCGTCCCCATATAAGGGCGTTTGTGAGCCCGGGAAGCTGCGAAATCCGTACCGGTATAAAATGTGAAGCAATGTTACTCGGATCCTGGACCGCCCAGCACGATCGTGTTTGCCACAATCCTAGATACCTTGGGACGAGATTCCAGCTCTTTTTGCCTTCAAACGGGCCCGCCGCATGAAGAACCGTCCCCATATAAGGGCGTTTGTGAGCCCGGGAAGCTGCGAAATCCGTACCGGTATAAAATGTGAAGCAATGTTACTCGGATCCTGGACCGCCCAGCACGATCGTGTTTGCCACAATCCTAGATACCTTGGGACGAGATTCCAGCTCTTTTTGCCTTCAAACGGGCCCGCCGCATGAAGAACCGTCCCCATATAAGGGCGTTTGTGAGCCCGGGAAGCTGCGAAATCCGTACCGGTATAAAATGTGAAGCAATGTTACTCGGATCCTGGACCGCCCAGCACGATCGTGTTTGCCACAATCCTAGATACCTTGGGACGAGATTCCAGCTCTTTTTGCCTTCAAACGGGCCCGCCGCATGAAGAACCGTCCCCATATAAGGGCGTTTGTGAGCCCGGGAAGCTGCGAAATCCGTACCGGTATAAAATGTGAAGCAATGTTACTCGGATCCTGGACCGCCCAGCACGATCGTGTTTGCCACAATCCTAGATACCTTGGGACGAGATTCCAGCTCTTTTTGCCTTCAAACGGGCCCGCCGCATGAAGAACCGTCCCCATATAAGGGCGTTTGTGAGCCCGGGAAGCTGCGAAATCCGTACCGGTATAAAATGTGAAGCAATGTTACTCGGATCCTGGACCGCCCAGCACGATCGTGTTTGCCACAATCCTAGATACCTTGGGACGAGATTCCAGCTCTTTTTGCCTTCAAACGGGCCCGCCGCATGAAGAACCGTCCCCATATAAGGGCGTTTGTGAGCCCGGGAAGCTGCGAAATCCGTACCGGTATAAAATGTGAAGCAATGTTACTCGGATCCTGGACCGCCCAGCACGATCGTGTTTGCCACAATCCTAGATACCTTGGGACGAGATTCCAGCTCTTTTTGCCTTCAAACGGGCCCGCCGCATGAAGAACCGTCCCCATATAAGGGCGTTTGTGAGCCCGGGAAGCTGCGAAATCCGTACCGGTATAAAATGTGAAGCAATGTTACTCGGATCCT
Organism: Closterium sp. NIES-65; assembly: GCA_948144175.1. Taxonomy (NCBI): domain Eukaryota; kingdom Viridiplantae; phylum Streptophyta; class Zygnematophyceae; order Desmidiales; family Closteriaceae; genus Closterium; species Closterium sp. NIES-65. Next base: position 13,123 of record CANXME010000140.1, read on the forward strand.
GGACCGCCCAGCACGATCGTGTTTGCCACAATCCTAGATACCTTGGGACGAGATTCCAGCTCTTTTTGCCTTCAAACGGGCCCGCCGCATGAAGAACCGTCCCCATATAAGGGCGTTTGTGAGCCCGGGAAGCTGCGAAATCCGTACCGGTATAAAATGTGAAGCAATGTTACTCGGATCCTGGACCGCCCAGCACGATCGTGTTTGCCACAATCCTAGATACCTTGGGACGAGATTCCAGCTCTTTTTGCCTTCAAACGGGCCCGCCGCATGAAGAACCGTCCCCATATAAGGGCGTTTGTGAGCCCGGGAAGCTGCGAAATCCGTACCGGTATAAAATGTGAAGCAATGTTACTCGGATCCTGGACCGCCCAGCACGATCGTGTTTGCCACAATCCTAGATACCTTGGGACGAGATTCCAGCTCTTTTTGCCTTCAAACGGGCCCGCCGCATGAAGAACCGTCCCCATATAAGGGCGTTTGTGAGCCCGGGAAGCTGCGAAATCCGTACCGGTATAAAATGTGAAGCAATGTTACTCGGATCCTGGACCGCCCAGCACGATCGTGTTTGCCACAATCCTAGATACCTTGGGACGAGATTCCAGCTCTTTTTGCCTTCAAACGGGCCCGCCGCATGAAGAACCGTCCCCATATAAGGGCGTTTGTGAGCCCGGGAAGCTGCGAAATCCGTACCGGTATAAAATGTGAAGCAATGTTACTCGGATCCTGGACCGCCCAGCACGATCGTGTTTGCCACAATCCTAGATACCTTGGGACGAGATTCCAGCTCTTTTTGCCTTCAAACGGGCCCGCCGCATGAAGAACCGTCCCCATATAAGGGCGTTTGTGAGCCCGGGAAGCTGCGAAATCCGTACCGGTATAAAATGTGAAGCAATGTTACTCGGATCCTGGACCGCCCAGCACGATCGTGTTTGCCACAATCCTAGATACCTTGGGACGAGATTCCAGCTCTTTTTGCCTTCAAACGGGCCCGCCGCATGAAGAACCGTCCCCATATAAGGGCGTTTGTGAGCCCGGGAAGCTGCGAAATCCGTACCGGTATAAAATGTGAAGCAATGTTACTCGGATCCTGGACCGCCCAGCACGATCGTGTTTGCCACAATCCTAGATACCTTGGGACGAGATTCCAGCTCTTTTTGCCTTCAAACGGGCCCGCCGCATGAAGAACCGTCCCCATATAAGGGCGTTTGTGAGCCCGGGAAGCTGCGAAATCCGTACCGGTATAAAATGTGAAGCAATGTTACTCGGATCCTGGACCGCCCAGCACGATCGTGTTTGCCACAATCCTAGATACCTTGGGACGAGATTCCAGCTCTTTTTGCCTTCAAACGGGCCCGCCGCATGAAGAACCGTCCCCATATAAGGGCGTTTGTGAGCCCGGGAAGCTGCGAAATCCGTACCGGTATAAAATGTGAAGCAATGTTACTCGGATCCTGGACCGCCCAGCACGATCGTGTTTGCCACAATCCTAGATACCTTGGGACGAGATTCCAGCTCTTTTTGCCTTCAAACGGGCCCGCCGCATGAAGAACCGTCCCCATATAAGGGCGTTTGTGAGCCCGGGAAGCTGCGAAATCCGTACCGGTATAAAATGTGAAGCAATGTTACTCGGATCCTGGACCGCCCAGCACGATCGTGTTTGCCACAATCCTAGATACCTTGGGACGAGATTCCAGCTCTTTTTGCCTTCAAACGGGCCCGCCGCATGAAGAACCGTCCCCATATAAGGGCGTTTGTGAGCCCGGGAAGCTGCGAAATCCGTACCGGTATAAAATGTGAAGCAATGTTACTCGGATCCTGGACCGCCCAGCACGATCGTGTTTGCCACAATCCTAGATACCTTGGGACGAGATTCCAGCTCTTTTTGCCTTCAAACGGGCCCGCCGCATGAAGAACCGTCCCCATATAAGGGCGTTTGTGAGCCCGGGAAGCTGCGAAATCCGTACCGGTATAAAATGTGAAGCAATGTTACTCGGATCCTGGACCGCCCAGCACGATCGTGTTTGCCACAATCCTAGATACCTTGGGACGAGATTCCAGCTCTTTTTGCCTTCAAACGGGCCCGCCGCATGAAGAACCGTCCCCATATAAGGGCGTTTGTGAGCCCGGGAAGCTGCGAAATCCGTACCGGTATAAAATGTGAAGCAATGTTACTCGGATCCTGGACCGCCCAGCACGATCGTGTTTGCCACAATCCTAGATACCTTGGGACGAGATTCCAGCTCTTTTTGCCTTCAAACGGGCCCGCCGCATGAAGAACCGTCCCCATATAAGGGCGTTTGTGAGCCCGGGAAGCTGCGAAATCCGTACCGGTATAAAATGTGAAGCAATGTTACTCGGATCCTGGACCGCCCAGCACGATCGTGTTTGCCACAATCCTAGATACCTTGGGACGAGATTCCAGCTCTTTTTGCCTTCAAACGGGCCCGCCGCATGAAGAACCGTCCCCATATAAGGGCGTTTGTGAGCCCGGGAAGCTGCGAAATCCGTACCGGTATAAAATGTGAAGCAATGTTACTCGGATCCTGGACCGCCCAGCACGATCGTGTTTGCCACAATCCTAGATACCTTGGGACGAGATTCCAGCTCTTTTTGCCTTCAAACGGGCCCGCCGCATGAAGAACCGTCCCCATATAAGGGCGTTTGTGAGCCCGGGAAGCTGCGAAATCCGTACCGGTATAAAATGTGAAGCAATGTTACTCGGATCCTGGACCGCCCAGCACGATCGTGTTTGCCACAATCCTAGATACCTTGGGACGAGATTCCAGCTCTTTTTGCCTTCAAACGGGCCCGCCGCATGAAGAACCGTCCCCATATAAGGGCGTTTGTGAGCCCGGGAAGCTGCGAAATCCGTACCGGTATAAAATGTGAAGCAATGTTACTCGGATCCTGGACCGCCCAGCACGATCGTGTTTGCCACAATCCTAGATACCTTGGGACGAGATTCCAGCTCTTTTTGCCTTCAAACGGGCCCGCCGCATGAAGAACCGTCCCCATATAAGGGCGTTTGTGAGCCCGGGAAGCTGCGAAATCCGTACCGGTATAAAATGTGAAGCAATGTTACTCGGATCCTGGACCGCCCAGCACGATCGTGTTTGCCACAATCCTAGATACCTTGGGACGAGATTCCAGCTCTTTTTGCCTTCAAACGGGCCCGCCGCATGAAGAACCGTCCCCATATAAGGGCGTTTGTGAGCCCGGGAAGCTGCGAAATCCGTACCGGTATAAAATGTGAAGCAATGTTACTCGGATCCTGGACCGCCCAGCACGATCGTGTTTGCCACAATCCTAGATACCTTGGGACGAGATTCCAGCTCTTTTTGCCTTCAAACGGGCCCGCCGCATGAAGAACCGTCCCCATATAAGGGCGTTTGTGAGCCCGGGAAGCTGCGAAATCCGTACCGGTATAAAATGTGAAGCAATGTTACTCGGATCCTGGACCGCCCAGCACGATCGTGTTTGCCACAATCCTAGATACCTTGGGACGAGATTCCAGCTCTTTTTGCCTTCAAACGGGCCCGCCGCATGAAGAACCGTCCCCATATAAGGGCGTTTGTGAGCCCGGGAAGCTGCGAAATCCGTACCGGTATAAAATGTGAAGCAATGTTACTCGGATCCTGGACCGCCCAGCACGATCGTGTTTGCCACAATCCTAGATACCTTGGGACGAGATTCCAGCTCTTTTTGCCTTCAAACGGGCCCGCCGCATGAAGAACCGTCCCCATATAAGGGCGTTTGTGAGCCCGGGAAGCTGCGAAATCCGTACCGGTATAAAATGTGAAGCAATGTTACTCGGATCCTGGACCGCCCAGCACGATCGTGTTTGCCACAATCCTAGATACCTTGGGACGAGATTCCAGCTCTTTTTGCCTTCAAACGGGCCCGCCGCATGAAGAACCGTCCCCATATAAGGGCGTTTGTGAGCCCGGGAAGCTGCGAAATCCGTACCGGTATAAAATGTGAAGCAATGTTACTCGGATCCTGGACCGCCCAGCACGATCGTGTTTGCCACAATCCTAGATACCTTGGGACGAGATTCCAGCTCTTTTTGCCTTCAAACGGGCCCGCCGCATGAAGAACCGTCCCCATATAAGGGCGTTTGTGAGCCCGGGAAGCTGCGAAATCCGTACCGGTATAAAATGTGAAGCAATGTTACTCGGATCCTGGACCGCCCAGCACGATCGTGTTTGCCACAATCCTAGATACCTTGGGACGAGATTCCAGCTCTTTTTGCCTTCAAACGGGCCCGCCGCATGAAGAACCGTCCCCATATAAGGGCGTTTGTGAGCCCGGGAAGCTGCGAAATCCGTACCGGTATAAAATGTGAAGCAATGTTACTCGGATCCTGGACCGCCCAGCACGATCGTGTTTGCCACAATCCTAGATACCTTGGGACGAGATTCCAGCTCTTTTTGCCTTCAAACGGGCCCGCCGCATGAAGAACCGTCCCCATATAAGGGCGTTTGTGAGCCCGGGAAGCTGCGAAATCCGTACCGGTATAAAATGTGAAGCAATGTTACTCGGATCCTGGACCGCCCAGCACGATCGTGTTTGCCACAATCCTAGATACCTTGGGACGAGATTCCAGCTCTTTTTGCCTTCAAACGGGCCCGCCGCATGAAGAACCGTCCCCATATAAGGGCGTTTGTGAGCCCGGGAAGCTGCGAAATCCGTACCGGTATAAAATGTGAAGCAATGTTACTCGGATCCTGGACCGCCCAGCACGATCGTGTTTGCCACAATCCTAGATACCTTGGGACGAGATTCCAGCTCTTTTTGCCTTCAAACGGGCCCGCCGCATGAAGAACCGTCCCCATATAAGGGCGTTTGTGAGCCCGGGAAGCTGCGAAATCCGTACCGGTATAAAATGTGAAGCAATGTTACTCGGATCCTGGACCGCCCAGCACGATCGTGTTTGCCACAATCCTAGATACCTTGGGACGAGATTCCAGCTCTTTTTGCCTTCAAACGGGCCCGCCGCATGAAGAACCGTCCCCATATAAGGGCGTTTGTGAGCCCGGGAAGCTGCGAAATCCGTACCGGTATAAAATGTGAAGCAATGTTACTCGGATCCTGGACCGCCCAGCACGATCGTGTTTGCCACAATCCTAGATACCTTGGGACGAGATTCCAGCTCTTTTTGCCTTCAAACGGGCCCGCCGCATGAAGAACCGTCCCCATATAAGGGCGTTTGTGAGCCCGGGAAGCTGCGAAATCCGTACCGGTATAAAATGTGAAGCAATGTTACTCGGATCCTGGACCGCCCAGCACGATCGTGTTTGCCACAATCCTAGATACCTTGGGACGAGATTCCAGCTCTTTTTGCCTTCAAACGGGCCCGCCGCATGAAGAACCGTCCCCATATAAGGGCGTTTGTGAGCCCGGGAAGCTGCGAAATCCGTACCGGTATAAAATGTGAAGCAATGTTACTCGGATCCTGGACCGCCCAGCACGATCGTGTTTGCCACAATCCTAGATACCTTGGGACGAGATTCCAGCTCTTTTTGCCTTCAAACGGGCCCGCCGCATGAAGAACCGTCCCCATATAAGGGCGTTTGTGAGCCCGGGAAGCTGCGAAATCCGTACCGGTATAAAATGTGAAGCAATGTTACTCGGATCCTGGACCGCCCAGCACGATCGTGTTTGCCACAATCCTAGATACCTTGGGACGAGATTCCAGCTCTTTTTGCCTTCAAACGGGCCCGCCGCATGAAGAACCGTCCCCATATAAGGGCGTTTGTGAGCCCGGGAAGCTGCGAAATCCGTACCGGTATAAAATGTGAAGCAATGTTACTCGGATCCTGGACCGCCCAGCACGATCGTGTTTGCCACAATCCTAGATACCTTGGGACGAGATTCCAGCTCTTTTTGCCTTCAAACGGGCCCGCCGCATGAAGAACCGTCCCCATATAAGGGCGTTTGTGAGCCCGGGAAGCTGCGAAATCCGTACCGGTATAAAATGTGAAGCAATGTTACTCGGATCCTGGACCGCCCAGCACGATCGTGTTTGCCACAATCCTAGATAGCTTGGGACGAGATTCCAGCTCTTTTTGCCTTCAAACGGGCCCGCCGCATGAAGAACCGTCCCCATATAAGGGCGTTTGTGAGCCCGGGAAGCTGCGAAATCCGTACCGGTATAAAATGTGAAGCAATGTTACTCGGATCCTGGACCGCCCAGCACGATCGTGTTTGCCACAATCCTAGATACCTTGGGACGAGATTCCAGCTCTTTTTGCCTTCAAACGGGCCCGCCGCATGAAGAACCGTCCCCATATAAGGGCGTTTGTGAGCCCGGGAAGCTGCGAAATCCGTACCGGTATAAAATGTGAAGCAATGTTACTCGGATCCTGGACCGCCCAGCACGATCGTGTTTGCCACAATCCTAGATACCTTGGGACGAGATTCCAGCTCTTTTTGCCTTCAAACGGGCCCGCCGCATGAAGAACCGTCCCCATATAAGGGCGTTTGTGAGCCCGGGAAGCTGCGAAATCCGTACCGGTATAAAATGTGAAGCAATGTTACTCGGATCCTGGACCGCCCAGCACGATCGTGTTTGCCACAATCCTAGATACCTTGGGACGAGATTCCAGCTCTTTTTGCCTTCAAACGGGCCCGCCGCATGAAGAACCGTCCCCATATAAGGGCGTTTGTGAGCCCGGGAAGCTGCGAAATCCGTACCGGTATAAAATGTGAAGCAATGTTACTCGGATCCTGGACCGCCCAGCACGATCGTGTTTGCCACAATCCTAGATACCTTGGGACGAGATTCCAGCTCTTTTTGCCTTCAAACGGGCCCGCCGCATGAAGAACCGTCCCCATATAAGGGCGTTTGTGAGCCCGGGAAGCTGCGAAATCCGTACCGGTATAAAATGTGAAGCAATGTTACTCGGATCCTGGACCGCCCAGCACGATCGTGTTTGCCACAATCCTAGATACCTTGGGACGAGATTCCAGCTCTTTTTGCCTTCAAACGGGCCCGCCGCATGAAGAACCGTCCCCATATAAGGGCGTTTGTGAGCCCGGGAAGCTGCGAAATCCGTACCGGTATAAAATGTGAAGCAATGTTACTCGGATCCTGGACCGCCCAGCACGATCGTGTTTGCCACAATCCTAGATACCTTGGGACGAGATTCCAGCTCTTTTTGCCTTCAAACGGGCCCGCCGCATGAAGAACCGTCCCCATATAAGGGCGTTTGTGAGCCCGGGAAGCTGCGAAATCCGTACCGGTATAAAATGTGAAGCAATGTTACTCGGATCCTGGACCGCCCAGCACGATCGTGTTTGCCACAATCCTAGATACCTTGGGACGAGATTCCAGCTCTTTTTGCCTTCAAACGGGCCCGCCGCATGAAGAACCGTCCCCATATAAGGGCGTTTGTGAGCCCGGGAAGCTGCGAAATCCGTACCGGTATAAAATGTGAAGCAATGTTACTCGGATCCTGGACCGCCCAGCACGATCGTGTTTGCCACAATCCTAGATACCTTGGGACGAGATTCCAGCTCTTTTTGCCTTCAAACGGGCCCGCCGCATGAAGAACCGTCCCCATATAAGGGCGTTTGTGAGCCCGGGAAGCTGCGAAATCCGTACCGGTATAAAATGTGAAGCAATGTTACTCGGATCCTGGACCGCCCAGCACGATCGTGTTTGCCACAATCCTAGATACCTTGGGACGAGATTCCAGCTCTTTTTGCCTTCAAACGGGCCCGCCGCATGAAGAACCGTCCCCATATAAGGGCGTTTGTGAGCCCGGGAAGCTGCGAAATCCGTACCGGTATAAAATGTGAAGCAATGTTACTCGGATCCTGGACCGCCCAGCACGATCGTGTTTGCCACAATCCTAGATACCTTGGGACGAGATTCCAGCTCTTTTTGCCTTCAAACGGGCCCGCCGCATGAAGAACCGTCCCCATATAAGGGCGTTTGTGAGCCCGGGAAGCTGCGAAATCCGTACCGGTATAAAATGTGAAGCAATGTTACTCGGATCCTGGACCGCCCAGCACGATCGTGTTTGCCACAATCCTAGATACCTTGGGACGAGATTCCAGCTCTTTTTGCCTTCAAACGGGCCCGCCGCATGAAGAACCGTCCCCATATAAGGGCGTTTGTGAGCCCGGGAAGCTGCGAAATCCGTACCGGTATAAAATGTGAAGCAATGTTACTCGGATCCTGGACCGCCCAGCACGATCGTGTTTGCCACAATCCTAGATACCTTGGGACGAGATTCCAGCTCTTTTTGCCTTCAAACGGGCCCGCCGCATGAAGAACCGTCCCCATATAAGGGCGTTTGTGAGCCCGGGAAGCTGCGAAATCCGTACCGGTATAAAATGTGAAGCAATGTTACTCGGATCCTGGACCGCCCAGCACGATCGTGTTTGCCACAATCCTAGATACCTTGGGACGAGATTCCAGCTCTTTTTGCCTTCAAACGGGCCCGCCGCATGAAGAACCGTCCCCATATAAGGGCGTTTGTGAGCCCGGGAAGCTGCGAAATCCGTACCGGTATAAAATGTGAAGCAATGTTACTCGGATCCTGGACCGCCCAGCACGATCGTGTTTGCCACAATCCTAGATACCTTGGGACGAGATTCCAGCTCTTTTTGCCTTCAAACGGGCCCGCCGCATGAAGAACCGTCCCCATATAAGGGCGTTTGTGAGCCCGGGAAGCTGCGAAATCCGTACCGGTATAAAATGTGAAGCAATGTTACTCGGATCCTGGACCGCCCAGCACGATCGTGTTTGCCACAATCCTAGATACCTTGGGACGAGATTCCAGCTCTTTTTGCCTTCAAACGGGCCCGCCGCATGAAGAACCGTCCCCATATAAGGGCGTTTGTGAGCCCGGGAAGCTGCGAAATCCGTACCGGTATAAAATGTGAAGCAATGTTACTCGGATCCTGGACCGCCCAGCACGATCGTGTTTGCCACAATCCTAGATACCTTGGGACGAGATTCCAGCTCTTTTTGCCTTCAAACGGGCCCGCCGCATGAAGAACCGTCCCCATATAAGGGCGTTTGTGAGCCCGGGAAGCTGCGAAATCCGTACCGGTATAAAATGTGAAGCAATGTTACTCGGATCCTGGACCGCCCAGCACGATCGTGTTTGCCACAATCCTAGATACCTTGGGACGAGATTCCAGCTCTTTTTGCCTTCAAACGGGCCCGCCGCATGAAGAACCGTCCCCATATAAGGGCGTTTGTGAGCCCGGGAAGCTGCGAAATCCGTACCGGTATAAAATGTGAAGCAATGTTACTCGGATCCTGGACCGCCCAGCACGATCGTGTTTGCCACAATCCTAGATACCTTGGGACGAGATTCCAGCTCTTTTTGCCTTCAAACGGGCCCGCCGCATGAAGAACCGTCCCCATATAAGGGCGTTTGTGAGCCCGGGAAGCTGCGAAATCCGTACCGGTATAAAATGTGAAGCAATGTTACTCGGATCCTGGACCGCCCAGCACGATCGTGTTTGCCACAATCCTAGATACCTTGGGACGAGATTCCAGCTCTTTTTGCCTTCAAACGGGCCCGCCGCATGAAGAACCGTCCCCATATAAGGGCGTTTGTGAGCCCGGGAAGCTGCGAAATCCGTACCGGTATAAAATGTGAAGCAATGTTACTCGGATCCTGGACCGCCCAGCACGATCGTGTTTGCCACAATCCTAGATACCTTGGGACGAGATTCCAGCTCTTTTTGCCTTCAAACGGGCCCGCCGCATGAAGAACCGTCCCCATATAAGGGCGTTTGTGAGCCCGGGAAGCTGCGAAATCCGTACCGGTATAAAATGTGAAGCAATGTTACTCGGATCCTGGACCGCCCAGCACGATCGTGTTTGCCACAATCCTAGATACCTTGGGACGAGATTCCAGCTCTTTTTGCCTTCAAACGGGCCCGCCGCATGAAGAACCGTCCCCATATAAGGGCGTTTGTGAGCCCGGGAAGCTGCGAAATCCGTACCGGTATAAAATGTGAAGCAATGTTACTCGGATCCTGGACCGCCCAGCACGATCGTGTTTGCCACAATCCTAGATACCTTGGGACGAGATTCCAGCTCTTTTTGCCTTCAAACGGGCCCGCCGCATGAAGAACCGTCCCCATATAAGGGCGTTTGTGAGCCCGGGAAGCTGCGAAATCCGTACCGGTATAAAATGTGAAGCAATGTTACTCGGATCCTGGACCGCCCAGCACGATCGTGTTTGCCACAATCCTAGATACCTTGGGACGAGATTCCAGCTCTTTTTGCCTTCAAACGGGCCCGCCGCATGAAGAACCGTCCCCATATAAGGGCGTTTGTGAGCCCGGGAAGCTGCGAAATCCGTACCGGTATAAAATGTGAAGCAATGTTACTCGGATCCTGGACCGCCCAGCACGATCGTGTTTGCCACAATCCTAGATACCTTGGGACGAGATTCCAGCTCTTTTTGCCTTCAAACGGGCCCGCCGCATGAAGAACCGTCCCCATATAAGGGCGTTTGTGAGCCCGGGAAGCTGCGAAATCCGTACCGGTATAAAATGTGAAGCAATGTTACTCGGATCCTGGACCGCCCAGCACGATCGTGTTTGCCACAATCCTAGATACCTTGGGACGAGATTCCAGCTCTTTTTGCCTTCAAACGGGCCCGCCGCATGAAGAACCGTCCCCATATAAGGGCGTTTGTGAGCCCGGGAAGCTGCGAAATCCGTACCGGTATAAAATGTGAAGCAATGTTACTCGGATCCTGGACCGCCCAGCACGATCGTGTTTGCCACAATCCTAGATACCTTGGGACGAGATTCCAGCTCTTTTTGCCTTCAAACGGGCCCGCCGCATGAAGAACCGTCCCCATATAAGGGCGTTTGTGAGCCCGGGAAGCTGCGAAATCCGTACCGGTATAAAATGTGAAGCAATGTTACTCGGATCCTGGACCGCCCAGCACGATCGTGTTTGCCACAATCCTAGATACCTTGGGACGAGATTCCAGCTCTTTTTGCCTTCAAACGGGCCCGCCGCATGAAGAACCGTCCCCATATAAGGGCGTTTGTGAGCCCGGGAAGCTGCGAAATCCGTACCGGTATAAAATGTGAAGCAATGTTACTCGGATCCTGGACCGCCCAGCACGATCGTGTTTGCCACAATCCTAGATACCTTGGGACGAGATTCCAGCTCTTTTTGCCTTCAAACGGGCCCGCCGCATGAAGAACCGTCCCCATATAAGGGCGTTTGTGAGCCCGGGAAGCTGCGAAATCCGTACCGGTATAAAATGTGAAGCAATGTTACTCGGATCCTGGACCGCCCAGCACGATCGTGTTTGCCACAATCCTAGATACCTTGGGACGAGATTCCAGCTCTTTTTGCCTTCAAACGGGCCCGCCGCATGAAGAACCGTCCCCATATAAGGGCGTTTGTGAGCCCGGGAAGCTGCGAAATCCGTACCGGTATAAAATGTGAAGCAATGTTACTCGGATCCTGGACCGCCCAGCACGATCGTGTTTGCCACAATCCTAGATACCTTGGGACGAGATTCCAGCTCTTTTTGCCTTCAAACGGGCCCGCCGCATGAAGAACCGTCCCCATATAAGGGCGTTTGTGAGCCCGGGAAGCTGCGAAATCCGTACCGGTATAAAATGTGAAGCAATGTTACTCGGATCCTGGACCGCCCAGCACGATCGTGTTTGCCACAATCCTAGATACCTTGGGACGAGATTCCAGCTCTTTTTGCCTTCAAACGGGCCCGCCGCATGAAGAACCGTCCCCATATAAGGGCGTTTGTGAGCCCGGGAAGCTGCGAAATCCGTACCGGTATAAAATGTGAAGCAATGTTACTCGGATCCTGGACCGCCCAGCACGATCGTGTTTGCCACAATCCTAGATACCTTGGGACGAGATTCCAGCTCTTTTTGCCTTCAAACGGGCCCGCCGCATGAAGAACCGTCCCCATATAAGGGCGTTTGTGAGCCCGGGAAGCTGCGAAATCCGTACCGGTATAAAATGTGAAGCAATGTTACTCGGATCCTGGACCGCCCAGCACGATCGTGTTTGCCACAATCCTAGATAGCTTGGGACGAGATTCCAGCTCTTTTTGCCTTCAAACGGGCCCGCCGCATGAAGAACCGTCCCCATATAAGGGCGTTTGTGAGCCCGGGAAGCTGCGAAATCCGTACCGGTATAAAATGTGAAGCAATGTTACTCGGATCCTGGACCGCCCAGCACGATCGTGTTTGCCACAATCCTAGATACCTTGGGACGAGATTCCAGCTCTTTTTGCCTTCAAACGGGCCCGCCGCATGAAGAACCGTCCCCATATAAGGGCGTTTGTGAGCCCGGGAAGCTGCGAAATCCGTACCGGTATAAAATGTGAAGCAATGTTACTCGGATCCTGGACCGCCCAGCACGATCGTGTTTGCCACAATCCTAGATACCTTGGGACGAGATTCCAGCTCTTTTTGCCTTCAAACGGGCCCGCCGCATGAAGAACCGTCCCCATATAAGGGCGTTTGTGAGCCCGGGAAGCTGCGAAATCCGTACCGGTATAAAATGTGAAGCAATGTTACTCGGATCCTGGACCGCCCAGCACGATCGTGTTTGCCACAATCCTAGATACCTTGGGACGAGATTCCAGCTCTTTTTGCCTTCAAACGGGCCCGCCGCATGAAGAACCGTCCCCATATAAGGGCGTTTGTGAGCCCGGGAAGCTGCGAAATCCGTACCGGTATAAAATGTGAAGCAATGTTACTCGGATCCTGGACCGCCCAGCACGATCGTGTTTGCCACAATCCTAGATACCTTGGGACGAGATTCCAGCTCTTTTTGCCTTCAAACGGGCCCGCCGCATGAAGAACCGTCCCCATATAAGGGCGTTTGTGAGCCCGGGAAGCTGCGAAATCCGTACCGGTATAAAATGTGAAGCAATGTTACTCGGATCCTGGACCGCCCAGCACGATCGTGTTTGCCACAATCCTAGATACCTTGGGACGAGATTCCAGCTCTTTTTGCCTTCAAACGGGCCCGCCGCATGAAGAACCGTCCCCATATAAGGGCGTTTGTGAGCCCGGGAAGCTGCGAAATCCGTACCGGTATAAAATGTGAAGCAATGTTACTCGGATCCTGGACCGCCCAGCACGATCGTGTTTGCCACAATCCTAGATACCTTGGGACGAGATTCCAGCTCTTTTTGCCTTCAAACGGGCCCGCCGCATGAAGAACCGTCCCCATATAAGGGCGTTTGTGAGCCCGGGAAGCTGCGAAATCCGTACCGGTATAAAATGTGAAGCAATGTTACTCGGATCCTGGACCGCCCAGCACGATCGTGTTTGCCACAATCCTAGATACCTTGGGACGAGATTCCAGCTCTTTTTGCCTTCAAACGGGCCCGCCGCATGAAGAACCGTCCCCATATAAGGGCGTTTGTGAGCCCGGGAAGCTGCGAAATCCGTACCGGTATAAAATGTGAAGCAATGTTACTCGGATCCTGGACCGCCCAGCACGATCGTGTTTGCCACAATCCTAGATACCTTGGGACGAGATTCCAGCTCTTTTTGCCTTCAAACGGGCCCGCCGCATGAAGAACCGTCCCCATATAAGGGCGTTTGTGAGCCCGGGAAGCTGCGAAATCCGTACCGGTATAAAATGTGAAGCAATGTTACTCGGATCCTGGACCGCCCAGCACGATCGTGTTTGCCACAATCCTAGATACCTTGGGACGAGATTCCAGCTCTTTTTGCCTTCAAACGGGCCCGCCGCATGAAGAACCGTCCCCATATAAGGGCGTTTGTGAGCCCGGGAAGCTGCGAAATCCGTACCGGTATAAAATGTGAAGCAATGTTACTCGGATCCTGGACCGCCCAGCACGATCGTGTTTGCCACAATCCTAGATACCTTGGGACGAGATTCCAGCTCTTTTTGCCTTCAAACGGGCCCGCCGCATGAAGAACCGTCCCCATATAAGGGCGTTTGTGAGCCCGGGAAGCTGCGAAATCCGTACCGGTATAAAATGTGAAGCAATGTTACTCGGATCCTGGACCGCCCAGCACGATCGTGTTTGCCACAATCCTAGATACCTTGGGACGAGATTCCAGCTCTTTTTGCCTTCAAACGGGCCCGCCGCATGAAGAACCGTCCCCATATAAGGGCGTTTGTGAGCCCGGGAAGCTGCGAAATCCGTACCGGTATAAAATGTGAAGCAATGTTACTCGGATCCTGGACCGCCCAGCACGATCGTGTTTGCCACAATCCTAGATACCTTGGGACGAGATTCCAGCTCTTTTTGCCTTCAAACGGGCCCGCCGCATGAAGAACCGTCCCCATATAAGGGCGTTTGTGAGCCCGGGAAGCTGCGAAATCCGTACCGGTATAAAATGTGAAGCAATGTTACTCGGATCCTGGACCGCCCAGCACGATCGTGTTTGCCACAATCCTAGATACCTTGGGACGAGATTCCAGCTCTTTTTGCCTTCAAACGGGCCCGCCGCATGAAGAACCGTCCCCATATAAGGGCGTTTGTGAGCCCGGGAAGCTGCGAAATCCGTACCGGTATAAAATGTGAAGCAATGTTACTCGGATCCTGGACCGCCCAGCACGATCGTGTTTGCCACAATCCTAGATACCTTGGGACGAGATTCCAGCTCTTTTTGCCTTCAAACGGGCCCGCCGCATGAAGAACCGTCCCCATATAAGGGCGTTTGTGAGCCCGGGAAGCTGCGAAATCCGTACCGGTATAAAATGTGAAGCAATGTTACTCGGATCCTGGACCGCCCAGCACGATCGTGTTTGCCACAATCCTAGATACCTTGGGACGAGATTCCAGCTCTTTTTGCCTTCAAACGGGCCCGCCGCATGAAGAACCGTCCCCATATAAGGGCGTTTGTGAGCCCGGGAAGCTGCGAAATCCGTACCGGTATAAAATGTGAAGCAATGTTACTCGGATCCTGGACCGCCCAGCACGATCGTGTTTGCCACAATCCTAGATAGCTTAGGGACGAGATTCCAGCTCTTTTTGCCTTCAAACGGGCCCGCCGCATGAAGAACCGTCCCCATATAAGGGCGTTTGTGAGCCCGGGAAGCTGCGAAATCCGTACCGGTATAAAATGTGAAGCAATGTTACTCGGATCCTGGACCGCCCAGCACGATCGTGTTTGCCACAATCCTAGATACCTTGGGACGAGATTCCAGCTCTTTTTGCCTTCAAACGGGCCCGCCGCATGAAGAACCGTCCCCATATAAGGGCGTTTGTGAGCCCGGGAAGCTGCGAAATCCGTACCGGTATAAAATGTGAAGCAATGTTACTCGGATCCTGGACCGCCCAGCACGATCGTGTTTGCCACAATCCTAGATAGCCTTGGGACGAGATTCCAGCTCTTTTTGCCTTCAAACGGGCCCGCCGCATGAAGAACCGTCCCCATATAAGGGCGTTTGTGAGCCCGGGAAGCTGCGAAATCCGTACCGGTATAAAATGTGAAGCAATGTTACTCGGATCCTGGACCGCCCAGCACGATCGTGTTTGCCACAATCCTAGATAGCTTAGGGACGAGATTCCAGCTCTTTTTGCCTTCAAACGGGCCCGCCGCATGAAGAACCGTCCCCATATAAGGGCGTTTGTGAGCCCGGGAAGCTGCGAAATCCGTACCGGTATAAAATGTGAAGCAATGTTACTCGGATCCTGGACCGCCCAGCACGATCGTGTTTGCCACAATCCTAGATAGCTTAGGACGAGATTCCAGCTCTTTTTGCCTTCAAACGGGCCCGCCGCATGAAGAACCGTCCCCCTATAAGGGCGTTTGTGAGCCCGGGAAGCTGCGAAATCCGTACCGGTATAAAATGTGAAGCAATGTTACTCGGATCCTGGACCGCCCAGCACGATCCTGTTTGCCACAATCCTAGATAGCTTAGGGACGAGATTCCAGCTCTTTTTGCCTTCAAACGGGCCCGCCGCATGAAGAACCGTCCCCCTATAAGGGCGTTTGTGAGCCCGGGAAGCTGCGAAATCCGTACCGGTATAAAATGTGAAGCAATGTTACTCGGATCCTGGACCGCCCAGCACGATCCTGTTTGCCACAATCCTAGATAGCTTAGGACGAGATTCCAGCTCTTTTTGCCTTCAAACGGGCCCGCCGCATGAAGAACCGTCCCCCTATAAGGGCGTTTGTGAGCCCGGGAAGCTGCGAAATCCGTACCGGTATAAAATGTGAAGCAATGTTACTCGGATCCTGGACCGCCCAGCACGATCCTGTTTGCCACAATCCTAGATAGCTTAGGACGAGATTCCAGCTCTTTTTGCCTTCAAACGGGCCCGCCGCATGAAGAACCGTCCCCCTATAAGGGCGTTTGTGAGCCCGGGAAGCTGCGAAATCCGTACCGGTATAAAATGTGAAGCAATGTTACTCGGATCCTGGACCGCCCAGCACGATCCTGTTTGCCACAATCCTAGATAGCTTAGGACGAGATTCCAGCTCTTTTTGCCTTCAAACGGGCCCGCCGCATGAAGAACCGTCCCCATATAAGGGCGTTTGTGAGCCCGGGAAGCTGCGAAATCCGTACCGGTATAAAATGTGAAGCAATGTTACTCGGATCCTGGACCGCCCAGCACGATCCGTGTTTGCCACAATCCTAGATAGCTTAGGACGAGATTCCAGCTCTTTTTGCCTTCAAACGGGCCCGCCGCATGAAGAACCGTCCCCCTATAAGGGCGTTTGTGAGCCCGGGAAGCTGCGAAATCCGTACCGGTATAAAATGTGAAGCAATGTTACTCGGATCCTGGACCGCCCAGCACGATCCGTGTTTGCCACAATCCTAGATAGCTTAGGACGAGATTCCAGCTCTTTTTGCCTTCAAACGGGCCCGCCGCATGAAGAACCGTCCCCATATAAGGGCGTTTGTGAGCCCGGGAAGCTGCGAAATCCGTACCGGTATAAAATGTGAAGCAATGTTACTCGGATCCTGGACCGCCCAGCACGATCGTGTTTGCCACAATCCTAGATAGCTTAGGACGAGATTCCAGCTCTTTTTGCCTTCAAACGGGCCCGCCGCATGAAGAACCGTCCCCATATAAGGGCGTTTGTGAGCCCGGGAAGCTGCGAAATCCGTACCGGTATAAAATGTGAAGCAATGTTACTCGGATCCTGGACCGCCCAGCACGATCGTGTTTGCCACAATCCTAGATAGCTTAGGGACGAGATTCCAGCTCTTTTTGCCTTCAAACGGGCCCGCCGCATGAAGAACCGTCCCCATATAAGGGCGTTTGTGAGCCCGGGAAGCTGCGAAATCCGTACCGGTATAAAATGTGAAGCAATGTTACTCGGATCCTGGACCGCCCAGCACGATCGTGTTTGCCACAATCCTAGATAGCTTAGGACGAGATTCCAGCTCTTTTTGCCTTCAAACGGGCCCGCCGCATGAAGAACCGTCCCCCTATAAGGGCGTTTGTGAGCCCGGGAAGCTGCGAAATCCGTACCGGTATAAAATGTGAAGCAATGTTACTCGGATCCTGGACCGCCCAGCACGATCGTGTTTGCCACAATCCTAGATAGCTTAGGACGAGATTCCAGCTCTTTTTGCCTTCAAACGGGCCCGCCGCATGAAGAACCGTCCCCATATAAGGGCGTTTGTGAGCCCGGGAAGCTGCGAAATCCGTACCGGTATAAAATGTGAAGCAATGTTACTCGGATCCTGGACCGCCCAGCACGATCCTGTTTGCCACAATCCTAGATAGCTTAGGGACGAGATTCCAGCTCTTTTTGCCTTCAAACGGGCCCGCCGCATGAAGAACCGTCCCCATATAAGGGCGTTTGTGAGCCCGGGAAGCTGCGAAATCCGTACCGGTATAAAATGTGAAGCAATGTTACTCGGATCCTGGACCGCCCAGCACGATCGTGTTTGCCACAATCCTAGATAGCTTAGGGACGAGATTCCAGCTCTTTTTGCCTTCAAACGGGCCCGCCGCATGAAGAACCGTCCCCCTATAAGGGCGTTTGTGAGCCCGGGAAGCTGCGAAATCCGTACCGGTATAAAATGTGAAGCAATGTTACTCGGATCCTGGACCGCCCAGCACGATCCTGTTTGCCACAATCCTAGATAGCTTAGGACGAGATTCCAGCTCTTTTTGCCTTCAAACGGGCCCGCCGCATGAAGAACCGTCCCCCTATAAGGGCGTTTGTGAGCCCGGGAAGCTGCGAAATCCGTACCGGTATAAAATGTGAAGCAATGTTACTCGGATCCTGGACCGCCCAGCACGATCGTGTTTGCCACAATCCTAGATAGCTTAGGACGAGATTCCAGCTCTTTTTGCCTTCAAACGGGCCCGCCGCATGAAGAACCGTCCCCCTATAAGGGCGTTTGTGAGCCCGGGAAGCTGCGAAATCCGTACCGGTATAAAATGTGAAGCAATGTTACTCGGATCCTGGACCGCCCAGCACGATCGTGTTTGCCACAATCCTAGATAGCTTAGGACGAGATTCCAGCTCTTTTTGCCTTCAAACGGGCCCGCCGCATGAAGAACCGTCCCCCTATAAGGGCGTTTGTGAGCCCGGGAAGCTGCGAAATCCGTACCGGTATAAAATGTGAAGCAATGTTACTCGGATCCTGGACCGCCCAGCACGATCCTGTTTGCCACAATCCTAGATAGCTTAGGGACGAGATTCCAGCTCTTTTTGCCTTCAAACGGGCCCGCCGCATGAAGAACCGTCCCCCTATAAGGGCGTTTGTGAGCCCGGGAAGCTGCGAAATCCGTACCGGTATAAAATGTGAAGCAATGTTACTCGGATCCTGGACCGCCCAGCACGATCCTGTTTGCCACAATCCTAGATAGCTTAGGACGAGATTCCAGCTCTTTTTGCCTTCAAACGGGCCCGCCGCATGAAGAACCGTCCCCCTATAAGGGCGTTTGTGAGCCCGGGAAGCTGCGAAATCCGTACCGGTATAAAATGTGAAGCAATGTTACTCGGATCCTGGACCGCCCAGCACGATCCTGTTTGCCACAATCCTAGATAGCTTAGGACGAGATTCCAGCTCTTTTTGCCTTCAAACGGGCCCGCCGCATGAAGAACCGTCCCCATATAAGGGCGTTTGTGAGCCCGGGAAGCTGCGAAATCCGTACCGGTATAAAATGTGAAGCAATGTTACTCGGATCCTGGACCGCCCAGCACGATCCTGTTTGCCACAATCCTAGATAGCTTAGGGACGAGATTCCAGCTCTTTTTGCCTTCAAACGGGCCCGCCGCATGAAGAACCGTCCCCCTATAAGGGCGTTTGTGAGCCCGGGAAGCTGCGAAATCCGTACCGGTATAAAATGTGAAGCAATGTTACTCGGATCCTGGACCGCCCAGCACGATCCTGTTTGCCACAATCCTAGATAGCTTAGGACGAGATTCCAGCTCTTTTTGCCTTCAAACGGGCCCGCCGCATGAAGAACCGTCCCCATATAAGGGCGTTTGTGAGCCCGGGAAGCTGCGAAATCCGTACCGGTATAAAATGTGAAGCAATGTTACTCGGATCCTGGACCGCCCAGCACGATCCTGTTTGCCACAATCCTAGATAGCTTAGGGACGAGATTCCAGCTCTTTTTGCCTTCAAACGGGCCCGCCGCATGAAGAACCGTCCCCCTATAAGGGCGTTTGTGAGCCCGGGAAGCTGCGAAATCCGTACCGGTATAAAATGTGAAGCAATGTTACTCGGATCCTGGACCGCCCAGCACGATCGTGTTTGCCACAATCCTAGATAGCTTAGGACGAGATTCCAGCTCTTTTTGCCTTCAAACGGGCCCGCCGCATGAAGAACCGTCCCCCTATAAGGGCGTTTGTGAGCCCGGGAAGCTGCGAAATCCGTACCGGTATAAAATGTGAAGCAATGTTACTCGGATCCTGGACCGCCCAGCACGATCCTGTTTGCCACAATCCTAGATAGCTTAGGACGAGATTCCAGCTCTTTTTGCCTTCAAACGGGCCCGCCGCATGAAGAACCGTCCCCCTATAAGGGCGTTTGTGAGCCCGGGAAGCTGCGAAATCCGTACCGGTATAAAATGTGAAGCAATGTTACTCGGATCCTGGACCGCCCAGCACGATCCTGTTTGCCACAATCCTAGATAGCTTAGGACGAGATTCCAGCTCTTTTTGCCTTCAAACGGGCCCGCCGCATGAAGAACCGTCCCCCTATAAGGGCGTTTGTGAGCCCGGGAAGCTGCGAAATCCGTACCGGTATAAAATGTGAAGCAATGTTACTCGGATCCTGGACCGCCCAGCACGATCCTGTTTGCCACAATCCTAGATAGCTTAGGACGAGATTCCAGCTCTTTTTGCCTTCAAACGGGCCCGCCGCATGAAGAACCGTCCCCCTATAAGGGCGTTTGTGAGCCCGGGAAGCTGCGAAATCCGTACCGGTATATAAATGTGAAGCAATGTTACTCGGATCCTGGACCGCCCAGCACGATCCTGTTTGCCACAATCCTAGATAGCTTAGGACGAGATTCCAGCTCTTTTTGCCTTCAAACGGGCCCGCCGCATGAAGAACCGTCCCCCTATAAGGGCGTTTGTGAGCCCGGGAAGCTGCGAAATCCGTACCGGTATATAATGTGAAGCAATGTTACTCGGATCCTGGACCGCCCAGCACGATCCTGTTTGCCACAATCCTAGATAGCTTAGGACGAGATTCCAGCTCTTTTTGCCTTCAAACGGGCCCGCCGCATGAAGAACCGTCCCCCTATAAGGGCGTTTGTGAGCCCGGGAAGCTGCGAAATCCGTACCGGTATAAAATGTGAAGCAATGTTACTCGGATCCTGGACCGCCCAGCACGATCGTGTTTGCCACAATCCTAGATACCTTGGGACGAGATTCCAGCTCTTTTTGCCTTCAAACGGGCCCGCCGCATGAAGAACCGTCCCCCTATAAGGGCGTTTGTGAGCCCGGGAAGCTGCGAAATCCGTACCGGTATAAAATGTGAAGCAATGTTACTCGGATCCTGGACCGCCCAGCACGATCCTGTTTGCCACAATCCTAGATAGCTTAGGACGAGATTCCAGCTCTTTTTGCCTTCAAACGGGCCCGCCGCATGAAGAACCGTCCCCATATTAGGGCGTTTGTGAGCTCACGAAGCTGCGAAATCCGTACCGGTATAAAATGTGAAGCAATGTTACTCGGATCCGGGACCGCCTAGCACGATCGTGTTTGCCACAGTTCTAGATACCTTGGGACGAGATTCCAGCTCTTTTTGCCTTACTCTCTCGAGGAGGAAGGTATTTTCCCCCATAAACAGGTTTCCCAAGAGTCACACGTGGTCTAGGGTTTTTGAAGTAGAATTGAAGGAGCTAAACCCACTAGGTTTTTTGAAGGAGAATTGAAGTGAGCTAGAGATATGGAGGCAAATGAAGAGTTTATGCTCCTACAAGTACTTGGTGGTGGGTCACAATGGTTGGGGGGGTTTTCAAACTTGGTTGGGGTGCGGTTTTTCAAGGTCGAAATGGGTGGGAGGGGGGGTCAAAATTTTGCGAATTTGACATTCGCGACGAAAGCGCGAATGTCAATTTTGCGATGTGGCAATTTTTTTTTCCCAGTCAGCCCGGAAAAAAAACACCAAGTGTCCTACACCCTGCGTCTGGACGCAACGTCTTTTGCAACTAAGAAGCCAGCTCCTACATCAACAGCATCGTCTATGGCTTCCTAGGTCGGTCCTAGATTCGAATGAGTAGCCTGCTTGCTCAATGAGTGAGCGACTGTCATGGTGACCATACCATAGTCTAAATGGTCGGTGCCAAGCCTCTGTGGCTTGAGGTGCAGGCTGCTCTACAGTCCACTCCACAGTCCACTCTACAGGCTGCTCTGCAGAACATTGCACGTGCGACTGCCATGCTGGACGGTAGTGAGTGCTGCGGTGAAGGGCAGTGCAGGTTTCAGGTGACTGTCTGATAGGGCTGGCCTCTCCTGGAACCTCTGCCAGTTCACATGAAATGGCTGGCTTGTGGCGGCCTTGTTTGAAAGATGGCAGGTTTCGATTGATATATGGCTGGCCTTTGTCTGATGTCACTTTGATAGCATCCTTATGCTCTAGCTGTAGATATATGGCCGGCCCTACTCACGCTTCGTCAATGCTCTCTGGTTTGGTGCGATCGCCTTGCCTCTTGGCCCCTCAATACCCCTGGTCAAGTAACGTGAACGTTTTTATGTCATCGCCTTCCTTCATGCTCTCCGCGTCCACCCTCACCACCACCAAAGTACTTCACTCAACAATGAGCTAGCCCCGCCTTCAAGGGTGAGCCATCCGCCGCAAGTCATACGGCGGTGGCTACCTCTGGTGAGAGAGGGGCACGTGTCCAGCCTCGCATGCCCCGCCCTCTATCCGCCCCATGGTGGGCGGCGGCACGGAGGGCTTCAAGGGGCATGCAAGACCCGAGAGTGCTCATTCTCCCTACCTTGTGCCTCCTCCTCCCTCCTCCACCCCTCCTGCTCCACCCGTTTCTCCACCCTCCGCGCCACGAGAGTATTTCCCCGAGGGCAAGTTAGACCTGACATAAAACCGCCCGATGGTGGAAGGGGCACGGAGGGCGTCAAGGGGCATGCGAGGGCGTCAAGGGGCATGCGAGGGTGATCATTCTTCCCACCTAGTGCCACCTCCTCGTCCCCCCCCCCCCTCCCCCCCCCCCTGCTCCACCCCCCTCTCCACCCTCACCACCAGAATACTCGCCTCAGGGCGAGTCGAGCTAGACTTGGCGTCAATCCGCCCCATGGTGGACAGCAAGCTCGCTCGCTGAGACCCCAGAGGGGTCGCTTGCTGAGGCCGCATAGGGGGTTTAAAGGGGCATGCGAGAGTGAACATTCTTCCCTACCCAATACCATCCCTTCTTCCACTTCCTCTCCTTCCACCCCCCCTGCTCCACCCCCCATTCTCCACCCGCCGTTCTCCACCCTCACAACCAGAGTACTCCCCTGAGGGCGAGCTTTACTTAACCTCAATTCGCCCGATGGTGGAGGGCGGCACGGAGGGCTTTAAGGGGCACGCAAGGGTGATCATCCCGGGGGTGACGCCGTGCTTCCACTGCACACTCTGGCTCTTTCCCCCCCAGACCAAGTCCCCCCTCTGCACGCTCGCTGAGACCCCGCGCTCGCCCGCGCACTGCATTGAATACGCGCACCTCTTTCAGTGGGGCGAGGTGAGACTCGCACCTCATTCGGTGGGGCGAGGTGAGACGTGCACCTCATTCAGTGGGGCGAGGTGAGACGCGCACCTCATTCAGTGGGGGGAGGTGAGACGCGCACCTCATTCAATGGGGCGAGGTGAGACATACAGTGGATCTACCAGAAGGTACCGTTGTAGCGCTTTCTGAACAACTCTGTTTTGCTTCTCTTTTAGCCATTTTTATTTGTTAATGCGACGGCCACCTGTCAACTTCACGTGATCCACGTGTCTGTGTTTTACCTTTCCCCTCCTCTCCCGTCCTTTCCTCTCCTTTCCTCTCCTCTCCCGCCCTCCCCTTCCCTCTCCTCCTTCTTCGATCTCTCTCCCCGCCTTACCTTGCTTCCCACAGGCTCTCATTCGCGCGCAGCATCACAGGGGTCACACTCTCCCTCACGCAGGTGTGGCCAAGCACTCTCCAAATGCATGATGCATGCATGTGTGCCTTACGAGTCCACTCACCACTAGCACAGTTTCACAGGGGTCACACTCTCCCTCACACACGACAGTCAGACCAAGCATCCGACCAGTCACTCCTTCAGATGCCCCATGCATGCGTCTGTGTGCCTTTCCAGCCCACCTATTACCACAGCATGGCAGGGGTCACTTTCGTCCCTCACAAACATTTCACTTCTCACGTATCCCTCCCTCCCAACACGCTGCTATGCGATGTGCGTGAGGGCGAGACCGTCCTCACGCGCAGCAGCGTGTTGCCATCCGCCTCCCAACACGGTTGTGCGCTGCTGTACTGCTGTGCTCCGTGCTCTTGTGCTGCTGCTTCTATGCTGCGTGCCAACCGATGCACTATTTCTCACAATCTCCGCCACTGAGGTTAACAGTTCAGCACAGCTAGGACTCGTCTTTGTCTTCACGTCCACCATGACTCGCTCCCCTCTTCCACCATGACCCGCTCCCCTCTTTTCCCAAGCTGCTTCTTCTACTTCTTGCCATCCCCTCCCATTCTCACTCAACGCATCTCTGCCGTACCACACCTTCACTCTTGTGTCACACCGTCAAACTGCA
Source organism: Closterium sp. NIES-65 (assembly GCA_948144175.1). NCBI lineage: Eukaryota > Viridiplantae > Streptophyta > Zygnematophyceae > Desmidiales > Closteriaceae > Closterium > Closterium sp. NIES-65. Next base: position 37,295 of record CANXME010000140.1, read on the forward strand.
TTTGGTGTAGGGAGTGGTGAAGAACATCATCCCCGCTATAGCATCAACCAACGCCATCATATCAGCGGTGTGCGCACTGGAGACGCTCAAGATCGCTACAATGTGCTCCGCAGGGATGAACAACAACGTGATGTAAGTGAATGTGCTTATACACATGAATCCCTCAGTGATGTCTGTGAGAGTGCTTCTATGTCTGAACAAGTGATGTGATTGAATGTTCTCATGTGCACCCTTGCGCAAATATGCCACACGTCCCTCTCCCCTGTCCGTATTCCAATCCCCACGTGTGTGGCCCCCACTCCACAGGTACGTGGGCACACAGCGAGTCTACTCACACACCGTCGCCTATGACAAGGATTCCGAGTGCCTTGAGCACATATGCCACACTTCCCTCTCCCTTGTTCTTGTCCCGAACCCCACATGTGGGCCCCACCCCACAGGTATGTGGGCACGCAGGAGTCTACTCACACACCGTGGCCTATGAGAGGGACCTTGAGTGCCTCGTGTGCAGCGCTGGCGTGCCTGTGACCGTGCCTTCCATTGCCACTCTGCAGCAGGTATTTATGATGTGTGCATGGCATGTGCTGGCATGGCTGATTGCACTCTGCAGCAAGTAGGTATGTGGGGTGCTAGCACGGTAGCAAATCCTCATTTCAGTTGCACTTGGAAGCAGCTCTTGTTTTCTGCAGCAGGTGTTGCCATCCCCAGCAACTAGGGCATGTTTATTACTTTCCTTTCTTGCCGACTGGAGGTGTTTTGAATGTGAACGATAAGAAGCTAGCAGGTGTGCATAGAGTGAGGGTCTCTTTCAAAGATGAACTGTGATCGGAGAAAATCATTATCGCAAACTTTGAACATTTATGGTTGTACATTGTTCAAAGGTAAATAAGGTCTTGGTTTATGATACTGAAGCTAGCAGTATTCATGGTCTGTAACGTAATGTTACAAGCTTAAATCATGTGCAATAACGAAGACTGCAATGCCAGCTCCCACGATTATTGTTCAGTTTCTCATGCTACTACTGGCACCTCGCGCGCACCTCTCTCTCCTCCATATACAGCCTATTTTACGCTGGATTCTGCGGCTGCTCTTTGTGAAAAAAATTCAGCCGTGCCCTTGTCTGAAGAATTCCCACAGAATCTGCAGGCGTGTCGAGTTCTGCAGCCGTGCCCTTGTCTGAAGAATTCCCACAAACGCCCTAATATGTGATTCTGAAGCAATGTTACTCGGATCCTGGACCGCCCAGCACGATCCTGTTTGCCACAATCCTAGATAGCTTAGGACGAGATTCCAGCTCTTTTTGCCTTCAAACGGGCCCGCCGCATGAAGAACCGTCCCCCTATAAGGGCGTTTGTGAGCCCGGGAAGCTGCGAAATCCGTACCGGTATATAATGTGAAGCAATGTTACTCGGATCCGGGACCGCCTAGCACGATCGTGTTTGCCACAGTTCTAGATACCTTGGGACGAGATTCCAGCTCTTTTTGCCTTCAAACGGGCCCGCCGCATGAAGAACCGTCCCCCTATAAGGGCGTTTGTGGGCCCGGGAAGCTGCGAAATCCGTACCGGTATAAAATGTGAAGCAATGTTACTCGGATCCTGGACCGCCCAGCACGATCCTGTTTGCCACAATCCTAGATAGCTTAGGACGAGATTCCAGCTCTTTTTGCCTTCAAACGGGCCCGCCGCATGAAGAACCGTCCCCCTATAAGGGCGTTTGTGAGCCCGCGAAGCTGCGAAATCCGTACCGGTATATAATGTGAAGCAATGTTACTCGGATCCTGGACCGCCCAGCACGATCCTGTTTGCCACAATCCGAGATAGCTTAGGACGAGATTCCAGCTCTTTTTGCCTTTAAACGGGCCCGGTGCATGAAGAACCGTCCCCCTATAAGGGCGTTTGTGAGCCCGGGAAGCTGCGAAATCCGTACCGGTATAAAATGTGAAGCAATGTTACTCGGATCCTGGACCGCCCAGCACGATCCTGTTTGCCACAATCCTAGATAGCTTAGGACGAGATTCCAGCTCTTTTTGCCTTCAAACGGGCCCGCCGCATGAAGAACCGTCCCCCTATAAGGGCGTTTGTGAGCCCGGGAAGCTGCGAAATCCGTACCGGTATATAATGTGAAGCAATGTTACTCCGATCCGGGACCGCCTAGCACGATCGTGTTTGCCACAGTTCTAGATACCTTGGGACGAGATTCCAGCTCTTTTTGCCTTCAAACGGGCCCGCCGCATGAAGAACCGTCCCCCTATAAGGGCGTTTGTGGGCCCGGGAAGCTGCGAAATCCGTACCGGTATAAAATGTGAAGCAATGTTACTCGGATCCTGGACCGCCCAGCACGATCCTGTTTGCCACAATCCTAGATAGCTTAGGACGAGATTCCAGCTCTTTTTGCCTTCAAACGGGCCCGCCGCATGAAGAACCGTCCCCCTATAAGGGCGTTTGTGAGCCCGCGAAGCTGCGAAATCCGTACCGGTATATAATGTGAAGCAATGTTACTCGGATCCTGGACCGCCCAGCACGATCCTGTTTGCCACAATCCTGTGGGAATTCTTCAGACAACTGACAGCACGATCCTGGACCGCCCAGCACGATCCTTGCTCCTGTCAACTGACAGCACTATTCGCGCTTTCAACCATGGTTGTGTCCCATTCTTATACAAGATAATAACTTCGATTGATGCGTGACTGCTTTCCTTCGTGACCTTGTGCGAGCATGACTCTAAGAGTACATACTAGTCTCGGTCGGCACAGATAGAACGCCGTTTGTTCCGCGCAGCCATCTCTACCTCTGCTTCTCGCGGCTGCGTTCCTTCTTGCCCTTTTGCGGGCAGAGTTGCACATACTAGTATGATGGCGGCGCAAACTCCGGAGCCGCTGATCAGAGCAAGACGACGATTTCAGCACTCGTTCAGCCCAGCGTTTACCCCTCTCTTCTGTACGTATACCATGTGGGTTAGGATGGGACTACTTTACAACGCTCCGAGAGCTACACGTTTGTGTGTGCACCAAGTACTACGTGAATCAGGCATCGTCTGCTCCTACACAATTTATTATTGTGTCAACTCTCAATTTCAGCATGCGATACACTCCAATTCATGCCACTCTGCTCGATTCTCGTTGTTTGGAGGGGGGAAGGGGAAGAGAGGATGAAGAGACGAAACACGGGAGGACGAGCGGATGAGAGGACGACGAGTGGATGACAGGATGATGAGTGGATGAGAGGACGAGGGGGCGACAAAATTAATTAGTTTGAATCGGAAGCAGAGGACTCGCGTCCTGCGAGCTCATAAGGTTGGACCTTGCAAAAAAGCCGCTACACCAAGAGCTTACTGTGCACAATACCCATCACCTTTTCTTTTCCCTCACTTCTCCCGTCTCCCCCCTTAGCGTCTAAATCCCCAAGAACGTGAGACGCTGTCACCGACCACGCCTATCTCATCGCATGAATCACGATCTGATCACGTGTTTCACCTCACCATTCGCCAACTTACCATCCAACTTAGCTTCCATCCTCAGTCACTCATTTGTTTCCAACATTACCAATTTAGCCTTGTTGGCAGTTAACCTCGTGACGACCTTTTCAGACAAAGCGGCGGCCGGCACTCTTAGCCTACTCCTTCAAAGAAAGTAAGCAATGATTCTGCAGAGCTCGACTCAGACGACAAATTCCCTCTCTCCTTCTCTCCAAAAGCTCGTTCGCCAGCAGTCAAACAACTTTGCAGTCAACTAGCTGTCTTGACTTCGTCTCCCATAGGTGTCCCGCTCGAACTCCGTTGCTTTATGAAAGCTCTCTTCTGATACCATCTCACCTCTTCCTCCCACTCCCTTTCACCACAGTGCCACAAAATACAACCTTTGCTACACTCTTGTGCTTACTGGGCCAGCCACCGCACCCAAACGAATCGCTTTATATCAGAGACAAGCAGCCGCCCATCATCACAATCTCCCTCCCCCCCCTCGCCTGCGCACAGCCCGCGCCATCCGTGTGGCACTGCTCGGGCGCACCTGCCTCGCCTCCCCTCCCCGCTGCTCCCCTTGCCGCTCTCCTTGCTGCTGCTTCTGCTGGCACTGCTGGTGGTAACACTCTCGGTGATAACATTGCCGGTGGTAACACTCCTGGTGGTAACACCGCGGGTAGAAACACTGCAAGTGGCATCACTGTGAGCGGTACCAGTGGCATCGGATTCTCTGCTGCGGTGGTGGGCGTTGGGAGCAGCAGCATTGGTGCGTTATCTCAAGCCAAGGCGTTCTACGCAGGTCAGCTGGTGTGCAGAGTGGTGGTAGCGTGTGGTGAGGGGTGGAGAGTGGCGGTAACTGGTGGCGAGGTGGAGAGAGTGTGGAGGTAAGGTGTGGTGGGTTCGAGTAGGGAGGGAATAAGGATGGAAAATCAAGTAATGCACTGAAGGAAAATCAGGTCCTTCCATGCCGCACATCGTCCTGCACCCTGCTAATCACACTGAAAACCAGGGTGAGGCAATCAGGTTGTTTTGCCCTGATTTCATGGGCCCTGCATACAAGTCACTTCTCTCTACTTTGCGTTCACACCCCCCACCCCCCAGCACCCAAACTTGCACAAGATACGTACGGTAATCTTGCGCAATCTGGGTCTCAAGCTTTACCAAAATCTTCCCTGTAAAGTCAGGAATTTTCTATGAAAACAGAGAGGTTGCCTTGAGGCCTCAGGGTGTCCAATTTAGTTTGAAGGTTTAAACCAGAGTTCAATAACAGTGGGGTCATTTATTTACCGTACAGCTCAACAACTCCACTTGTATGGTGATTTTTACATAATGCATATTGTAAGACATCCTTATTTTCTGAGATGCATGCATGGTCCATCCTATCTCGTCAAATTTGAATCCCAATCGCCACATAGAAGAATAAAAAAACCAAGACATGACAACGTGAGATGAGATATCCACAGGGAAATTCAAATGGAATGTTTCAATCCAATTATGATATGCTACTGCATTGCATATTACCATACCCAACCACAAAGCGGATCGCTAGGGATACGCAATCGCTTCCGAAGTCCATGGCAATGGGGACATGCAAGGCTTTAGTATCAGAATCCCAACCACTAGACCATTGGGATAAAAGGGCTTGTTAAGTAGCTGGTTAGTGCGCCCATAACCCTCAGGCTAACATGCCTGTAACCTTTCCCTAGGATCAATCGGGGATCACCAGTGGACCTCTGACACCCCCCCGCACTGGGATGCCCGAAGTGCACACACTGGGATTCGAACCCGAGACCTTCGCTCTAATACCATGTCAGAATCCCAACCACTAGAAGAGCTTGTTAAGTAGCGGGTCAGTGCGCCCATAACCCCCCAGGCCAACATGCCTGTAACCCTTCCCTAGGATCAATCAGGGATCACCAGTGGACCTCTGACACCCCCCCGCACTGAGATGCCCGAAGTGCACATACTGGGGTTCGAACCCGAGACCTTCGCTCTAATACCATGTCAGAATCCCAACCACTAGAAGGGCTTGTTAAGTAGCGGGTCAGTGCGCCCATAACCCCCCAGGCCAACATGCCTATAACCCTTCCCTAGGATCAATCAGGGATCACCAGTGGACCTCTGACACCCCCCTCGCACTCAGATGCCCGAAGTGCACACACTGGGGTTCGAACCCGAGACCTTCGCTCTAATACCATGTCAGAATCCCAACCACTAGACCATTGGGATAAAAGGGCTTGTTAAGTAGCGGGTCAGTGCGCCCATAACCCCCTAGGCCAACATGCCTGTAACCCTTCCCTAGGATCAATCGGGGATCACCAGTGGACCTCTGACAACTAGTCCTCACTAGAATGTTTGCACTGCACACTATACTAACTGCTATTTGTGCCTAGAGGACGGCATGGGAGACTGAACGAGCGGTGCCACCCGGAGCAGGCACGTTACACGAATAGAATTGAACCAAGCATCAGAGTGATGACAGCGGTGAGAGTAGTGGCTGGTGTAGCAAGCAAACCTGCCATTGCCAGGGTGGCAAAAAGACAATAAGAATGAGGGCAGAACTAACAACCCGCTCCCAGGAAACAAGGGGATGATGAAAAGAGGGAATCAGATTGAGGAGGTGTGGAAATTTGAAGGGGGGCTACATGGTGAGGTACCACGAAGATTGCTAAGGAGGGGCAACAGAAAGCGGAAGAACGAATGGCATAGCAGTAAGGGGTGCAGAAGTAACAAGTTACCTGCAGCCATGGGTGGGGGAGGAGAAGGAGTAGCAGAAGGAGCACTGCCACTTGGAGCAGGCGGAGCAGCAGAAGGAGCACTGCCACTGCCGCCACTGTTGCTGGCAAAAGTAACGGTGCCATCAGAGTTGAGGGTGAGCGGTGCGCCGAGATAGATCGATGCACCTGTGGGGCCAACAATGGTGCCGTTGCTCCACCCAGTCAGGTCCCCTGCAGTGTACGACCAGTCCGCATTGGCAGTCGACACAACTGGAGTTCCCGAGGCGTCCACAATCGTAGCGTTCTTCAGGAACGTCGTCTTTCCCATGGTGAACCCGGCAGTGGGTCCGCTAATGAAGACGACGATGCCCGAACCAGTGAGCGTGCCGTAGCCGTACGCGGTGTACACGCCATCAATAGTGGAGGATCCATCACGGTTGTTGGTGCCTTTGAATTTCCCGCCCGTGGAGTCGACAGCGGAGGTTAGTTTTTCTGTCTCACTCCACGTCACCGTGTAGCTATTGCCGAACGTCAGGCTGTTGGCGGTCGGGTTGTAGGAGTAGTTGCTACTGGGATCAACCAAACCAATGGTGTCATCAGGGTTGAGGGTGAGCGGTGCGCTGAGATAGATCGATGCGCCAGTGGGGCCAACAATGGTGCCGTTGCTCCACCATTTTAGGTCCCCTGCAGTGTACGACCCATCCGCATTGGCATTCGGCACAACTGGCTTTCTCGAAGTGTCCACGATCGTTTCGCTCTTCAGGAACATCGTCTTTCCCATGCTGAACCCCGCGGTGGGCCCACTGATAACGATTACAATGCCGGGACCGGTGAGCGTGCCGTTAGGGTAGGTGGTGTACGCGCCATCAACTGTGACGGATCCGTTGGCGGGGTTTTTGACGGCTTTGAGAGGTGCGCCATGGGAGTCGACAGCGGAGGTAATTCCCGTGGCACCCCACGTCACCGAGTATCCATTGCCGAATAAAAGGCTGTTGGTCGCCGGGACGAAAGCATATTTGTTGCTGGCGGCGCTGGTTATGGGAGGGACAGGAGTGGCAGCAACAGCCGACAAGATGAAGATGGCGAGGACCAGCATTGCGAGAAGCGGAGGCGTCTAGCGAGCCATGGCTGGAGGGAGGACGCCGAGGAAGAGTAGCCTAGTACTAGAGAGAAAAGCTGCATAGGCGCTGCTCTTCACCACCGCTGGAAATGCTTGTAATAATCAGTCGCTCCTCCCACGATCCTTTGTAAGGAGTGAGTTGGCGTGAGGGACTGATAGGGAGCATCATGATGGGGAAGCGCTGAAGAACATGCTAGCAGATGGCGAGGCCGGAGTGGCGGGCAGATAAACTCTATTTGGGATGCAATAGAAAATTTCCTCCTGGTACACTGGACCAATCGATCGCAGCCACATGCGCCTGGTGGGAGATGCTCGGTTTGCGGCGGTCAGGCTTTTCTTCGATTCTAAAAGACGGCGGAAAGGACATGGCAGCAGATGGCGAGGCGGGAGGGGCGGATAGACTATCTAAATGCAATGGAAGAATTTCCTCCTGTCACACCGGACCAACCGATCGCAGCCACGTGCGCCTGGTGGGAGAAGTTCCTTTGTGGCGGTCAGGATTTTCTTCCTTTCTAAAAGACGGCATACTGTAACAAGACAGAATTCACCATGCAAGATGCATGGGAATTTCCGAACGGGTCCTTGCCTAGCTACCTACGAACAAGAACACTTGCTAGCCTCGGGCCTTTTCCGTTATTCCTGTCGGGACGGATTGTACAGCAGAGCATAGCATCGCGGCGTGATGTCGAGATGCTATGCTAGATAGAGTAGCGACACGGTATTCCTATCCGAGTTACGCTTCTCTTTCCTTAGCGTAAATATCTCTCTAGTTCTTGTTTGTATCATCCCTGGATCTACTTTCTATTCTACTTCTTGAATCTCTTCTCAACCCTCTCGTCGAATATGGAGCTAGGCTCTCATCTAGACTTCTCCCTTCCGCTGCCAACGTTCTTCTTTCTCTTCAAGCTACGGCGCCACCGTCGCTTTATGGCGGGCTAGGCCAGCCGCGCCATGCGGACTGCGTCGTAGCCCTGTTTCACATACCCACTGACCATTATTGCTGTGTGTGAAGACGAGCTAAAGAACTGTCAGCTCAGGTCTGGATGTGGCTGCAGTTGCTGCCAAAGTTGTGGAAACCCGAGCTGGTAACCACGTTTGCAGAATTCCAATCTGCCTGCAGCGACGATCGCCCGAAAAATGGTTTCGGATTCCCCAAGCGCAAGGATTTGCTTGCATGGGGACTATTGAGGAATCCCAAAGTTGCGGAAACCCGAGCTGGTAACCACATTCGCAGAATCCCAATTCGCACACAGCACTTTTCACATGTAATTTGAAGGCTTGCGTGGCCTGAAATTTTGCCTCGAGGCGAAGAAGAGTGTTCCAGCACTTGCACCAATCGTTAAGTCTGCTGACATCAGCAGTCAGTCAAGTGTCACGTCACGAGCACGTCCGGCTGATATATGGAAGTTACGGAAACAGTACTGCACACCCTTTACCGCGCCCTGATTGGGTGCAAAGTGTCTAACTTTCTAAAACACTATAGCGACGAAGTTGAAATGTGTAGGCGAATACATCCAAATTCGTCAGGGTGAAGGGTTGTGTAACAACTGGCGGAAGGGCGGGAATACAACGTAAAATTGAACCAATTTCCGTGTTCGACCACAGCACACTAACAAGGTTCTCTTAATATCACTTGACCTTACACTTGACGTATCCACACGCAAAGAAACTACAGATTTTGGCGCGATCCGCGCAACCCTCCTCATATAATCTCACGCGTGCTCACTAGGGCTGTAACTGTAATTTGTATCATCTACTATCTTAGAGCATTGCCGCTGCCCGCCACCTAAGGCCGCGATGAGCCACATCGTGGTGGCCTCGCCGTCACAAAAAAAAATGGCGGGAAAAATATGCTCAATGACTGACAGAACAATGTTCATTCTTTGTCCATGGGACCATTGCTTGTGGTTTATCATCAGCAATCCAATTTGGTAGGGCATTGTTGTAAGAGTGCTCATGATGATTGGACAAACATACCCCTGCACGTTCGGCAAGGATTGCCGAAACACACACAGAGCAATCTTCATACTCTATACAGTGAAAGCTTACACATGGGTCGAATGGCCTACGTGCCACCCAGAGATTCGGTGATGCGCGGTGGCAAAAATTTACAACTATACGAAACAGACCGTTTGTGACGCAAACGAAACGCGCTAAGGAAAGGTAACAACTCTGCTACCATCACATTTACTAGTAGCACGCTCCGTTTATGCACTGCTGGGTACAGAGTTTTCCATTAATTCTACTAGAGTCCGGCAACATGGTTAATTGTAACCAACCGTGCGTTATATGTTTATATAATCAGCATTCCGTCATTCAATATTGTAGCAGACCGCGCGGTACGGCCCACAACCACCTGTCGAGCCGCACTGCCAGAAATAGACCTCGTGTGTTAGGGAGAGACCTCGCTGCCATTTCACTCCTCATGATGGTTCGTGTTCAGGAATTATTGCACGTAGTGAGCAACAAACTACTTGCATTGATATCACAGTGGCAGCATAGAGCACAAACACGATCTACTACAACACCACGAAATCACATGGGTCTCATTGTCAGAATACTAAGCTGAAAGTTAGAACACGAAAGAGAGTTTGCACTAGCAGGTAGTTGAGTACATATAGGAAACCCTAATTTGGGCTATACTCGCTATAGAGTACCCCACTGTAGGCTAGACAAATATCACATTCTAACACACCCCCATAGTCAAAGTGGGGTATAATCAGCACAGCAAGCAGTCATAGAGCAGGTTCACAAGTACAAGTAAAAATAGAGGCAGTCACAGATGGCAGGTGAGGAGAAGGAGGGATTGTGAGAGGAGTGGAGATAGGAGGCAACGGGTGAAGCCGCAGACACACGGGCAACAGGAGGGGGGTGCACGGTGGTTACAAGAGCAAGGGCCCCGGACTACATGAGTAACTGGCTCCGCGGCTAAGACGAGCGGCAGGAGCAACGGACCCACGGGCGGCTGGCGCAGCGGCTGGCTCGCTAGGCTACCGGAGCAAGGGCCTCGGACTACTGGCGCTGCTGACGATACGACGGCTGACTCCGCTCAACCTCCCCCAACTGTCCCAGACCCCTTTCACACACCCCCTGCGGCACCCCTAGCTCCACTCCCACGACACCCCCCTAGTGCCACTCCCTCCCCTCCCACACACCCAGCCCCCCTCAGCGGCAGCTGCAGCAATGGGAGACGGAGTAGGAGGAGGAGCAAGGGATTGTCAAAATTAGAAGAAAGAAAGAGGATTGAACTAGCAAGAATGAGGATACAAATAGCAAACCCTAGAAGGGTTGTACTCGCTATAGAGCACCCCACTACAGGCTAGAACAATAAGATAATATTCTGACACACCCCCATAGCCAAAGTGGGGTGTAATCAGCAGAGCAGGCAAAGCAAAACAAGCTCAGGGTGGATCACAATGTCACCACACATTCTGAGCACAAGTTCAAGAAGAAATAGTTTAGAGTTCACAATTATAAGCAAAGCTAGTGGTAGTCACAACGGGCAAGTGAGGAGGAGGAGGGAGAGTGAGGGGAGAGGAGACAGGAGGCGACGGCTGAAGCTGCAGACACACGGGCAACAGGAGGCAGACTGGCACAGCGGCTACCGGACAGCGCCCGGACTACAGGAGTAACAGGCCCCGCGGCTCAAATAGCGGCGGACGGGCAACGGACCCACGGGCGGCTGGCACAGCTGGCTACGACTGGGCTACCGGGACAGCGCCCCGGACTACAGGTGCTGCTGACGACAAACTGGCAACCTCCGCTCATCCTCCCGCACACAGTCCCACCCCCCTGATACACACCCACTGCTACACCACTAGCTCTACTCCCACGCACCCCCCTAAAACCCTAAACCCAGTCTCCCACACAACCACCCCCCTCAGCGACAGCTGCAGCAGTGGGAGACGAAGGAGGAGGAGGAGCAAAGGGAGGAAAGTACACTGGCCACCCCCATACCTGCCACCCCACAGCGCGCCCCTCAGGCACCGCAAGCGGCCCCCTCAGGTCGCCTAGACGGACGACGGGAATTGGGGGGGAGGGGAGAAAAAGGGGGGGGGGGGGGGGGGGGGGCCGGGGCCGCGACGAGGGGCGGGGCCGCGACGGTCGGGGCGGGGCCGCGACATAGGGCGGGGCCTCGACGTAGGGCGGGGCCGCGACATAGGGCGGGGCCGCAACGTTGGGCGGGGCCGCGAAGGTAGGGCGGGGCCGAGCCGGGCAGGCGCACGGGCGGCGACGGGCCGGGGCGGGGCCGCGACGAAGGGCGGGGCCGAGCCGGGCAGGCGCACGGGCGGCGACGGGCCGGGGCGGGGCCGCCACCCCATATCCTAAACGCAGGCGGCGCACGGGTCCTTGGGGCGCTGCGACGGGCGACTGGAAGGGTGGTGCGCAGCCCCCCAGGGCGCCGCGACAGGCGACAGGAGGGGGGGGGGGGGGGGGGGAGGGGGGACGCGCGGGCCCCCAGGGCGCCGCGGCGGGCGACGGGTAGGGCTGCGTGCAGGCCCCCGGGGCACTTCGACAGGCGACGGGAGGAGGGGCGATGCGCGGGCTCCCGGGACACCACGACGGGCAACGTAAGGGGACAGCGCGCGGGCCCCGGGGCGCCGCGTCGGGCGACGAAACCGCCGCGAGCGCCCGGGGCGCGCGGCGGGCAGGAAACCGCCATGCGCCCCGAGCGCGTGGCGGGCAGAAAACCGCCGCGCACCTGGGGCGCGCGGCGGGAAGAAAAAAACGCCACACGCGGAGGGCGCGCAACAAGCAGAAGGTGTCGCACAACAGAGGCGCGCGATAGGCAGGACAGCAGCGGAAGCATAGGGTGGGCCCACCCACAGGATTGACCAGGGAGGGTCGACCTGCTCTGATAGCATGTCAGAATAATAAGCAGAAAGTTAGAACACAAAAGAGGGTTTGCACTAGTAGGCAGTTGAGTACATATAGGAAACCCTAATTTGGGCTATACTCACTATTGAGTACCCCACTGCATGCTAGACAAATATCACATTCTGACACTCATAGCATCACGAAACATGCATAGAAGGAATTCAAACAACAGCAGGAGGGAATAACATGACGTCCGGGTCGTGGCGAGCTCTCTGGCACAGAGCAAACATCACACCCGAGCCATGGTCAGCAACCTGTCAAACATTATATATGTTATGCTTGTGTAGGCTACAGTGGGTTAGCCTATAGGGGGTACACAATTCTAGGGTTTCCTACTTGTACTCATTTCACTGCTAGTTCATTCATTCCTGTTCGCTTATTCTCACATGGTATCAGAGCGTGTTCCGCTCCTGGACTCCTGCTTCCGCTGCTACTGAGTGTCCTGCACGCCCCGTGGTGTGCCCTACTGTCGCGGCCTCGCCGCCTCTCTACTGTCGCGGCCCCGCCGCCCTACGTCGCGGTCTCGCCGCCCTTCACTGCGGCCTCGCCGCCCGTGCGCCGACGTCTGCGAAGCCGCCGCCCGTGAGCCGCCGCCCGTGAGCCGCCAGTGGCCCGCCCGTGCGCCAACCGCCTGTGCGCCGCCCGTCCGTGAGCCGACGCCGCCCGTGAGCCGCCCACCCGCGCGCAGCCCGACCGTGAGCCGGCGCCGCCCGTGAGCCGCCCGCCCGTGCGCCACCAGCCTGCCCGTGAGCCGCTGGCGCCGCCCGTGCGCCGCCCGTCCGTGAGCCGCCCGCCCGTGCGCCGCCCGCCCGTGAGCCGCCCGCCCGTGAGCCGGCGCCACCCGTGGGCCGCCCGCCCGTGCGCCGCCCGCCCGTGAGTTATGCTTGTGTAGGCTACAGTGGGTTAGCCTATAGGGGGTACACAATTCTAGGGTTTCCTACTTGTACTCATTTCACTGCTAGTTCATTCATTCCTGTTCGCTTATTCTCACACGACCCGGGTACTTCCCACCCATCTCCATGCATCCTCCTAGGCATCGATCTCATCATCGTCGCCATCATCTGTGGCCGTGGCAGGCGGGAACGGGTGAATGGGTGGAGCCAGCGGAGAAATGTCATCGAGCCCGTCCTCGGAAATAATGACAGAGCTGCCCTGGCAAAATGCCCATGCCCGGGCATTAGGGTCTCAACACGGTCCAGAAACCGGGGTGCTCGCCATAATGCTCCAACGGGCCCACTCGACCACGCGATCGTGGTACTAGCGCACCGCCTCGTCGTTCTGAGGCGTCGACCGCGGCATCTGTGTGCCGTTGATCAGCGAATACGTCAATTAAAACCCATACATACGTCAGCGCCACCTGACCCTAGAAAAAACGGCCAATTATCTTACGCTAGAGGATAGTGAGCTCGCACCGAGCTACCTCTTACCCCGTAGAGCCTGAAGGCTATGACATATGTCCGCAGAACGAGAGGGGGTGGGTTGGCGCGGCGGAAAGATTTGTAGATACCCCTCTCAAAAGAGTCGGCGGCGAAAGGTAGGTCGTTGAGGATATGCCAAGCGAGCAGCTGAAATGTGCCAGGCCCTCCGGATTCAGAAAAAGCGTACACACACAGATACTGATGATACTAGATTATAATCCCTCTCGCGGAGGCACGGGAGAGCAAGACAGCCATCAGATGCCTTAACGGCAGCATACTTGTACGTCCGTCGGTACAACCTGCGCGATGACGGGTGAAGAAGTCCTGTCGGGAGACTTGTAGGACCCCGTTAGCAGTCATGTCCGCGGGCAACGCCACACGGAAGAAGGCCGGGGGTTAATAAGGCAACCCGTTGAAAATGTAGACATACGCCCTCCCCTGCTCCAAGCGAGTATTACAAAACACCTGCATTTTGCGGATGAACCACCCCGACCGAGACACGTCGTTGGTCCACACGCGAGTGTAGGCACGCAGTCATGGTCGCGTTCATTGCGGGGGCTAGTGCAGGTGCTGCAGCAGGAACATTTACGCTCCCAGTGGCGGCGACAGCGGGGCCACGTCCGCCTGGTGTGGTGACGGCGGTAGTAAGTGGTGCCGCATGGCTCAGCTTTGTAACTGGGCGCTGCCTCGATCGCGCCGCTGTTGACATGAAAAAACGAAGGAGTCACGGCAAAAAACGCTCGAGTAACAACATCAGTAAGTCAACCGTGCATATAACTGAAACAGCAATCTTCTAACCCTCCGCGTCCTCGTCGACGAGTTTGGTTGGGGCAACTTCCGACGGCTCGCCAACGTCCTCGCCTTCCTCCTGGTTGGCCGCCCATGTCGCATAACCCGTGTCCTTTCTGTGTTGGTCATTTCGTCGTCAGAATCATCGCCTGGTGATGGTGCGCGTCTGGTGCGTCCAGAGTTGACACGCGAGGCAGCGCCATGGTATACCATGTCCTCGTTAGCTGCTCGTCGTCCCGCGTTCGACCTACCCGTTCGGCGCATCGGTTCGTATGGTGACCTTGCGGAATCCATGCTCAGCTCGCGCTCAACAATGCAAACGTTGTTCTCGGTGAGTGTGAAGTATGTTTCCGCTAGGTGCCTTTAAATAGAGAGCTGACAAAACACGCGGTATCGTCAGGTCGGAGCTGTGGTCCCAGGAACACATCACGCTACTGTAGCGTCTTATCCAGACGCACACACCATCCATAATTGTATTCCCCCCCCCCCCCCTCCCTTTCGTGCGTGTATATGTGTCACCACTTACCCCCACTAACGCCAGCGCAAGGTGCGCTGACGCGCTCGCACGAGCGTTGCGTCATGCCCACTTTCGTTATCCTATGGAATCCGGCCATGCCATTTAGCACGCTCGAGTGTCGCACTGTCAGGATATTTGTGATAAGATTACTGTAAATTATTGTGATATTTGTGAGCCGCGCTGTAAATTATCCGCGTTGGCGCGATGACTCGCGAATGACACCCACACGCCACGTGCAGGAGTGATCTGTCCCTGCGGGCCGGAACACACAAGACATGTTGCCCCCCTGGTCGTCCAAACTATTCAAATGTGCGTGGAAGTAGTGACTACCGCCACACGGAGGCGGAACATGCCATGCCCATTATATAACGTGTATGGTTTCTTTCACTTCCAGAGTGGCCGTACCTTTTAGTCTATTAAGTTTGCTCACAAAATGCATATTGCATTACACAGCAGGTGAGGACCCAAGCATCCTGCAAAGTACGCATTGAGTACGACCCTAAGGGTGTACATATGGACAGTGCTCGTTGCTGTAGTCCCTGTTCAGGCACCAGTCACGGTCTATTTTGAAATTGCATATTCCTTTGAGACGAGCCTGAATACCACTGGCCCCTCACAAATAGTTTGCGTTTACCACGGAAACTTGCAGTAATGCCACTGCACGGTGCAAAGCAAGGATCCTCGTGCCTCACGCAGAAATATTTCCCACCACGCCATCTTGCCAAGCGCATGTGCAAGCAACCCTGCTCCCATATCATTAGCACCGCCAATGTGTGAAGCCTGTTGGAACTTGTCTGGTATACGGCCCGCAAGTTTTGCGTTTTTGAAATCCTCACGCGCGTCGGGAGCCCCAACATAGTTGTAAAAACCTCTGTCGAGCTGCATGTGTAGGAAATCCGAGCATGGCACGGGTTCAAGAAAGAAAGCACAAGTGAGGATAACACAAAAGCCAGTCGAGTGGCATCATACATTACACAAGGGGCTTTCGAATGGTTAAAAATTCCTAAGCTACGAGATCTAACAGAAACCTTACCACCCATCCTTCGGAATGCGCAAACTCCATAAGGTATTGCTTAGAATATTTTTTTGGCGGCTCGGAGGCCACGATTTCGTCGCCATTTTTTGCCATGACGTTAACGCCACGATACCCCGATTGCTGCAAGCTCCACAAACGCATTAGCATGTTCACGAACGGATGCAAGGTTTCTGTCGTCATTGAAAGCGGCCTCAATTATGCGGAGGTCGAGGTATGGGAGATCAGCATCGTGCTCCTGCCCAAGGAAGCCTTAAAGATTGTCTTCTGAGATGCAACGCAGCTTCCAAGCAGTGGCGCGGCTAGTAGTTACCAGGTGCTCAATGCTGACTGCAAGCTGTTTTGGAGTCGGTTGCACGTCACTGGCCAGCAGACGTGGGTATTCAGCTTGCATGACAACAGCTGCAATGTCGGGGTAGTCGCGCACAAACACGTGAATGCTACCAGGCCTTGTTTTGGCTGTCCTTGTGCGCGGCCACTCTGGGCCCTAGTATTGGCTGTACGGCTCGGTGTTGTCCTAGCGTGCGCATCGCCAGTGTCGCTTCTGGTGGTTCACGGTTCCCGAAACGAACTTGGATGCAGAAGATGTCATTAGTGGGTAGGTGTATGAGAATTTGGCTTGGACGAAGGTGTAGAACTAAGGGAAGGCACAAGATGAAAGTACGTTCTTGTGATTGTAAAAGTATCTCTCGCATGTCTCGTTATTGCACGACACACTCCGGTGTGGCACGTCAAGAGGGGTACACGTATGGTGTAGACGAAATTAGCCCACATGAATGGTTGTGCACAATCATGTTGAATCAAAACAAATATCTGATACACGCTTGGTGAGGTGTCACAGCACTGCGCGAAATGATTGTGCGAGTCATCTGAAACCCTAAACAGGTTATGACACGCCTTTCCTCACACACGAAGTTGTGTCCTACAATTTCCAAGTTAGTATCTACATTTTTAGTAGGCGTCGGGCTAGAGAACGTGCCTGTCGCGTCATCTGGCGCAATCAACAATTTCCAATATACGCCTTAGAAGCATTTAGCGTCTCATCGTCGACTTGACAGTGGACCATCAGACGTGGCTGTCAGATTATAATGCTTGTCTAGCCTGCAGTGGGGTACTCTGTAGTGAGTATAGCCCCTTAGGGTTTCCTATTTGTATCACAACTGTTGCTAGTCAAACCTCTCCTTTGTTCATTTCTCTCTTGCCTAGCTAGGTAAACCCTAGCTATGGCTCCTCCTTGTGCTTATCATTCTGACATGGTTTCAGAGCTGTCACGCTCCTGGCCTGTGGGCCCGCCTACTGCTTCCGCTGCGCTACTGTCCGTCGCGCGCCCCGTGGTGTGCGATGTTTTTTCTTCCCTCCACTCGCTCGGGGCGCATGGCGGTTTTCTGCCCGCCATGCGCTCGGGACGCGTGGCGATTTCCTGCCCGCCGCACACCCAGGGCGCGCGCGGCGGTTTTGCGTTCCGTCGACTCGCGCGCCCGTCCCCGTCGACCTGCGCGCGGCTATCCGTCGCCCTTTGCGGCGGCCCCGTCGACCCGCGCGTGGCTCCCCGTCGCCCTTCGCGGCGGCCCTGTCGGCCCGCGCGCGGCTCCCCATCGCCCTTCGCGGCGGCCCCGTCGGCCCGCGCGCGGCTCCCTATCGCCCTTCGCGGCGTCCCCGTCAACCAGTGCACGGCTCCCCGTCGCCCTTCGCGGCGGCCCCGTCGACTCGTGCGCGGCTCTCCATCGCCCTTCGCGGCGGCCCCGTTGACCCGCGCGTCGCCCTGCGGCCCCCCCTCCCCGCACACCTGAGTTCGGTTTCCGCACACCCGAGTTCGCTTCCCGCACACTTGTGCTCGCTTCGCGCACACCTGAACTCGCTTACCGCACACCCAGGGTATGGGGGTGGCGGTTGTGGGGGTGCCGGTTGTGTGCGCCGTCCCCTACTCCTCCTCCTCCGTCTCCCACTGCTGCAGCTGTAGCTGAGGGGGGTGGGTGTGTGGGAGCCGAGGGTTTAGGGTTTATAAGGGGTAACGTGGGAGTGAAACTAGGGGTGCAGCAGGGGGTGTGAAAGGGGTGTGCGACAGGTGGGGGAGGTTGAGAGGAGGTGGCCGCCATGAAGCCAGCAGCTCCAGTTGCACGTGAGACCGTTGCGCCAGTCGCCCGTGAGCCCGTAGCTCCAGTCGCCCGTGAGCCCGTTGCTCCAGTTGCCCGTGGGTCAGTTGCTCCTACCGCTCGTCTAGCCGCGGAGCTAGTTACTCCAGTTGCCCGTGTGCCAGTTGCTCCAGTTGCGCCGTGTGTCTGCAGCTTCCGTCGTCGCCTCCCATCTCCTCTCCTCCCACAGTCACTCCTCCTCCTCACTTGTCCTTTGCGACTGCTTCTAGCTTTACCTGTCCTTGTGAACCTGCTCTATGCCTGCTTGCTGTACTGATTATACCCCACTTTGACTATGGGGGTGTGTCAGATTATAATGCTTGTCTAGACTGCAGTGGGGTCCTCTGTAGTGAGTACAGCCCCTTAGGGTTTCCTATTTGTATCCCAACTGTTGCTAGTCAAACCTCTCCTTTGTTCATTTCTCTCTTGCCTAGCTAGGTAAACCCTAGCTATGGCTCCTCCTTGTGCTTATCATTCCGACAGTGGCCACAGCTTAACATTCACCTGATTAGTCACGAATGACCCGCCTGACGTGGCTAGTAAGAATGCCTGGAGAGGCCCGTGGCGCGGATGTTAGAGTAACTAAGTAGATGGCAGGCATCGCCACGATAATGTCTCGTGAACCGCATGTCGCATGGACTGTGGCTAATGGTATAATTAAACACACAAACGACGTGCATTTCATCAGACGAAGCTTGCGAGGAGGGTTGCTGCGCTGCCGCCTGTATCTTACGTTTTTGCATGTGAATGGTGCCTCAAGCATTTCACGCAACGCACAGCACAGGTAGCTCACAAGCTGCATAGTCATGAATGCCGGAGACAACGCAGGCGTTACCTTCGCTTCCTCCGCAGCCACCCCTTCGCTGACATCAAAGACTTTTTTGGCGAGGCATCGCTGACTGCCGAGGACGAACCAACCTCAGATTCTGAAGATGAGGATAATATGGAGGAGGTATGCCCATTCATGTTAATTGTTGCTGCTTGTATTGGGCTCGAACTGCACGCATTTTAATCGCACTCCAAATGAGTTCTAATGCCATTCGTTTTCCGTGCAGGGCACTGAAGGCCAACACCCTGGCGGTACAGGCACCAATGACGAAGTGCAGTTGGAGGATGGGTCCGACTACGAGAGCGACTTCGACGAAGGTGATTCTATAGAGAGCGATGATGACGACAGCATTGTCGACGAGAATGAGTTCAACATTGCCTTGGAGTTCTTCCGCTTCGTCATCGGATGCAACGACGGTCAATGCCTGAGTGACAAGGCCACGGTCTGGCTTATCAAGCTCTTGCGCGACCCATGTCTGGATCTGAAGGCTATTCGCCACTGGCGTACCAAACATGCCGTCAGTACGGACTACGCCTTATGATGGCGAGGCGGGTGTACAGGCAGGTAGAAGTGCGCATCCCACGGATCGACCACACATTCGAGCTCATGTGTACCAGCCCTATCGAGGTACGACTTGCAATCTGAGTTAGCAATTGCCTTTGTCCACCCTTCCCTCTGTCAACACTTGCCTCTGTCCACCCTTGCCTCTGTCCGCCCTTGCCTCATTCCGCCCTTGCCTCTGTCCGCCTTTGCCTCATTCTGCCCTTGCCTCTGTCCGCCCTTGCCTCTGTCCGCCCTTGCCTCTGTCCGCCCTTGCCTCTGTCCGCCCTTGCCTCTAAACCCATGGACAGTGCTCGTTGCTGTAGTCCCTGTTCAGGCACCAGTCACGGTCTATTTTGAAATTGCATATTCCTTTGAGACGAGCCTGAATACCACTGGCCCCTCACAAATAGTTTGCGTTTACCACGGAAACTTGCAGTAATGCCACTGCACGGTGCAAAGCAAGGATCCTCGTGCCTCACGCAGAAATATTTCCCACCACGCCATCTTGCCAAGCGCATGTGCAAGCAACCCTGCTCCCATATCATTAGCACCGCCAATGTGTGAAGCCTGTTGGAACTTGTCTGGTATACGGCCCGCAAGTTTTGCGTTTTTGAAATCCTCACGCGCGTCGGGAGCCCCAACATAGTTGTAAAAACCTCTGTCGAGCTGCATGTGTAGGAAATCCGAGCATGGCACGGGTTCAAGAAAGAAAGCACAAGTGAGGATAACACAAAAGCCAGTCGAGTGGCATCATACATTACACAAGGGGCTTTCGAATGGTTAAAAATTCCTAAGCTACGAGATCTAACAGAAACCTTACCACCCATCCTTCGGAATGCGCAAACTCCATAAGGTATTGCTTAGAATATTTTTTTGGCGGCTCGGAGGCCACGATTTCGTCGCCATTTTTTGCCATGACGTTAACGCCACGATACCCCGATTGCTGCAAGCTCCACAAACGCATTAGCATGTTCACGAACGGATGCAAGGTTTCTGTCGTCATTGAAAGCGGCCTCAATTATGCGGAGGTCGAGGTATGGGAGATCAGCATCGTGCTCCTGCCCAAGGAAGCCTTAAAGATTGTCTTCTGAGATGCAACGCAGCTTCCAAGCAGTGGCGCGGCTAGTAGTTACCAGGTGCTCAATGCTGACTGCAAGCTGTTTTGGAGTCGGTTGCACGTCACTGGCCAGCAGACGTGGGTATTCAGCTTGCATGACAACAGCTGCAATGTCGGGGTAGTCGCGCACAAACACGTGAATGCTACCAGGCCTTGTTTTGGCTGTCCTTGTGCGCGGCCACTCTGGGCCCTAGTATTGGCTGTACGGCTCGGTGTTGTCCTAGCGTGCGCATCGCCAGTGTCGCTTCTGGTGGTTCACGGTTCCCGAAACGAACTTGGATGCAGAAGATGTCATTAGTGGGTAGGTGTATGAGAATTTGGCTTGGACGAAGGTGTAGAACTAAGGGAAGGCACAAGATGAAAGTACGTTCTTGTGATTGTAAAAGTATCTCTCGCATGTCTCGTTCTTGCACGACACACTCCGGTGTGGCACGTCAAGAGGGGTACACGTATGGTGTAGACGAAATTAGCCCACATGAATGGTTGTGCACAATCATGTTGAATCAAAACAAATATCTGATACACACTTGGTGAGGTGTCACAGCACTGCGCGAAATGATTGTGCGAGTCATCTGAAACCCTAAACAGGTTATGACACGCCTTTCCTCACACACGAAGTTGTGTCCCACAATTTCCAAGTTAGTATCTACATTTTTAGTAGGCGTCGGGCTAGAGAACGTGCCTGTCACGTCATCTGGCGCAATCAACAATAGCCAATATACGCCTTAGAAGCATTTAGCGTCTCATCGTCGACTTGACAGTGGACCATCAGACGTGGTTGTCAGATTATAATGCTTGTCTAGCCTGCACTGGGGTACTCTGTAGTGAGTACAGCCCCTTAGGGTTTCCTATTTGTATCCCAACTGTTGCTAGTCAAACCTCTCCTTTGTTCATTTCTCTCTTGCCTAGCTAGGTAAACCCTAGCTATGGCTCCTCCTTGTGCTTATCATTCTGACATGGTTTCAGAGCTGTCACGCTCCTGGCCTGTGGGCCCGCCTAGTGCTTCTTCTGCCCTACTATCTGTTGCGCGCCCCATGGGGTGCGATGTTTTTTCTTCCCGCCACGCGCTCGGGGCGCATGGCGGTTTTCTGCCCGCCATGCGTACGGGACGCGTGGCGGTTTCTTGCCCGCCGCACACCCAGGGCGCGCGCGGCGGTTTTGCATTCCGTCGACTCGCGCGCCCGTCCCCATCGACCTACGCGCGGCTCTCCGTCGCCCTTTGCGGTGGTCCCGTCAACCCGCGCGTGGCTCCCCGTCGCCCTTCGCGGCGGCCCCGTCGGCCCGCGCGCGGCTCCTTGTCGCCCTTCGCGGCGGCCCCGTCGACCAGTGCGCGGCTCCCCGTCGCCCTTCGCGGCGGCCCCGTTGACTCGCGCCCGGCTCTCCATCGCCATTCGCGGCGGCCCTGTCGACCCGCGCGTCGCCCTGCGGTCCCCCCTCCCCGCACACCTGAGTTCGGTTTCCGCACACCCAAGTTCGCTTCCCGCACACTTGTGCTTGCTTCGCGCACACCTGAACTCGCTTACCGCACACCCAGGGTATGGGGGTGGCGGTTGTGGGGGTGCCGGTTGTGTGCGCCGCTCCCTACTCCTCCTCCTCCGTCTCCCACTGCTGCAGCTGTCGCTGAGGGGGGTGGGTGTGTGGGAGCCGAGGGTTTAGAGTTTATAAGGGGTAACGTGGGAGTGAAACTAGGGGTGCAGCAGGGGATGTGAAAGGGGTGTGCGATAGGTGGGGGAGGTTGAGAGGAGGTGGCCGCCATGAAGCCAGCAGCTCCAGTCGCACGTGAGACCGTTGCGCCAGTCGCCCGTGAGCCCGTAGCTCCAGTCGCCCGTGACCCCGTTGCTCCAGTTGCCCGTGGGTCAGTTGCTCCTGCCGCTCGTCTAGCCGCGGAGCTAGTTACTCCAGTTGCCCGTGTGCCAGTTGCTCCAGTTGCCAGTGTGCCAATTGCTCCAGTTGCCCGTGTGCCAGTTTCTCCATTTGCGCCGTGTGTCTGTAGCTTGCGTCGTCGCCTCCCATCTCCTCTCCTCCCACAGTCACTCCTCCTCCTCACTTGTCCTTTGCGACTGCTTCTAGCTTTACTTGTCCTTGTGAACCTGCTCTATGCCTGCTTGCTGTACTGATTATACCCCACTTTGACTATGGGGGTGTGTCAGATTATAATGCTTGTCTAGACTGCATTGGGGTACTCTACAGTGAGTACAGCCCCTTAGGGTTTCCTATTTGTATCCCAACTGTTGCTAGTCAAACCTCTCCTTTGTTCATTTCTCTCTTGCCTAGCTAGGTAAACCCTAGTTATGGCTCCTCCTTGTGCTTATCATTCTGACAGTGGCCACAGCTTAACATTCACCTGATTAGTCACGAATGACCCGCCTGACGTGGCTAGTAAGAATGCTCGAAGAGGCCCGTGGCACGGATGTTAGAGTAACTAAGTATATGGCAGGCATCGCCACGATAATGTCTCGTGAACCGCATGTCGCATGGACTGCGGCTAATGGTATAATTAAACACACAAACGACGTGCATTTCATCAGACGAAGCCTGCGAGGAGGGCTGCTGCGCTGCCGCCTGTATCTTACGTTTTTGCATGTGAATGGTGCCTCAAGCACTTCACGCAACGCACAGCGCTGGTAGCTCACAAGCTGCATAGTCATGAATGCCGGAGACAACGCAGGCGTTACCTTCGCTTCCTCCGCAGCCACCCCTTCGCTGACATCAATGACTTTTTTGGCGAGGCATCGCTGACTGCCGAGGACGAACCGACCTCAGATTTTGAAGATGAGGATAACATGGAGGAGGTAAGCCCATTCATATTAATTGTTGCTGCTTGTTTTGGGCTCGAACTGCACGCATTTTAATCGCACTCTAAATGAGTTCTAATGCCATTCCTTTTCCATGCAGGGAACTGAAGGCCAACACCCTGGCGGTACAGGCACCAATGACGAAGTGCAGTTGGAGGATGGGTCCGACTACGAGAGCGACTTCGACGACGGTGATTCTATAGAGAGCGATGATGACGACAGCACTGTCGACGAGAACGAGTTCAACATTGCCTTGGAGTTCTTCCGCTTCGTCATCGGATGCAACGACGATCAATGCCTGAGTGACAAGGCCACGGTCTGGCTTATCAAGCTCTTGCGTGACCCACCTCTGGATCTGGAGGCTATTCGCCACTGGCGTACCAAACACGCCGTCAGTACGGACTACGCCTTATGATGGCGAGGCGGGTGTACAGGCAGGTAGAAGTGCGCATCTCACGGATCGACCACACATTCGAGCTCATGTGTACCAGCCCTATCGAGGTACGACTTGCAATCTGAGTTAGCAATTGCCTTTGTCCACCCTTCCCTCTGTCAACACTTGCCTCTGTCCACCCTTGCCTCTGTCCGCCCTTGCCTCATTCCGCCCTTGCCTCTGTCCGCCTTTGCCTCATTCCGCCCTTGCCTCTGTCCGCCCTCGCCTCTGTCCGCCCTTGCCTCGTTCTGCCCTTGCCTCTGTCTGCCCTAGCCTCTGTATGCCCTTGCCTCATTCCGCCCTTGCCACTATCCGCCCTTGCCTCTGTCCGCCCTTGCCTCATTCCACCCTTGCCTCTATCCGCCCTTGCCTCATTCCGCCCTTGCCTCTGTCTGCACTTGCCTCATTCCGCCCTTGCCTCTCTCCGCCCTTGCCTCATTCCGCCCTTACTTCTGTCCGCCCTTGCCTCATTCCGCCTTTGCCTCTGTCCGCCCTTGCCAGTGTCCGCCCTTGCCTCTGTCCGCCCTTGCCTCATTCCGCCCTTGCCTTTGTCCGCCCTTGCCTCATTCCGCCCTTGCCTCTGTCCGCCCTCGCTCTGGCGCAGGGATTCGTGGAGTTATTCGGCCACCGTGACAATGAAGATGGCTTCCAGCTGTTTGCTCGTCCGATACACTCGGTGGCAGGACGCGTGTACACTAGGCCAGAAACTGGTAATCTGTGGGAAGCCGCACAGGTACTGGTGGTGTTTCTGAGTTGTACCTCCTTTGTAAGTAATTTAAGGCGCCACTCATCTGGGTTATTGCAGATGCTGTTGGGCTAGATTCACAATCCTAGTTCCCACATTGCTCAGTTTCTGTGTTGATCGGGTGCATGGCTGCCAATGTTGTGTTTGTTGTTGGCAGAACACCATGGACGGTGTTTATGCCCCGGGCCAGGTGGTGGCAGCCATCATACTTTCAAGTGATGCAACGATTCTCAGCGGGAACGAGCGCGTGAAGGTTTGGGCGGTTTACCTAAGCCTCGCCAACATCCACCTCCGTCTCCGTTGGGGTGATTCTGGGAAGATTCTACTTGCACTACTCCCGATGCCTGTCCATGGAATGACGGCCGAGCAGAAGGTGCAGCTCTTTCAAGCTGCGATGCAGGTGGTCCTCGCTAACCTGATTGCTGCATCACACACGTGAGTGCCATCAGCCAATGGCCCAGCCAAAGCCGCAGTCCTCCCTTCGCTTAGTCTGCTCTGGCCTTATTACGCCCTTGCCTCTTTCTGTCATTGCCTCAATCCGCCCTTGGCTCTGCCCACCTGGTCTCTTTCCGCCCTTGCCTCTCTTTGCCCTTGCCTCAACACTCCCTTGCCTCATTCTCTCCTTGCATCACACCGCATGTTCCTAGGTCCCCCCTTGCCTCACACCGCATGTTCGTATGTCCGCCCTTTCCTCACTGCGCTTTTGCGTATGACCGCCCTACCCCCTCTCACCTCGCTAGCATCTATAGATGGGATTCCATTTGTATTGCCCTATCATAAACCCTTTTTGATTCCGTGCTACACTGCACACAGGAAGATTGCGGCCCGCAATCCATGGGGGGTGGACCAGGTCATATGGCCTCTGCTCTTCTCCTATGTAGCAAACTTCCCAGAAAACTGCAAGGTTTTGTGCACTCAGCAGCATGATAGTCAGATGCCATGCGCCCTGTGCTACGGTGATAGGGGGCAGCTCAGGAACATGATGGCAGCTGTGTCGAAGTCGCGCTCTGTGGACCAGCAATCATCACTGATTGCGAATCCTCGGCTAGATAGGACGTACTCCACGCTCTGTGTCGCGGTAGGTATCGGCTCTAAGTTGGAGTTAAGCGCCTGTCGTGGCCTGGTTGTTCAGCCCATGCAGTTGGCCAAGTGTTTACCCCCTTTTTTCTCTGTGCATGCAGTCGTTCCTCTGGGAGTGGAACTTCTCCCGTACACTTTGGGGGAACACTTGCCTGTCCCAGATGCCAGACATCCTACACATCATCTACCTTGGGTTCTGGCTGTACCTTCGTGCTGCACTGCGGGGCCCCGATGTACGCGCCGCCATCTTAGGCGGGTACGTATGCCCCTAGGCATTTGCCCATTGTGATGCAACCTCACGAGGTCAAACACACTGCGACTGCGGCCCAAGATGTCTAATGTGCTGTCAACATCCTTCATATGGTGTAGGCGCCAGAATGCACTACACCCAGGCACAAGGCAGGCAGGACTACTAACTCCTGGAGACGCTAGCTACTGGGTCTTTGGTGCCAACTTCACCGCGTCGGAGCACGCCGGTGTCATGATGGTGTGCCCTACCTTCAAGTGTTTGGTCTTTTACACTTATCCATTGTTGGAGACGGTTGTCATATGGCCTTTGTTAACTACGCGCACGCTGTGTGGCAGATTGTACCCTTCGTGCTGGAGGGGGAAGTTGCGGTCATCTATAGCCGCATGATTGTCGCCTTTCTGGACTGGCACGAGACATTCGTGCGGGCAGTGGAGCACACAGATGAGAGTCTGAGCGCGTTCGACACCGCCAATCGCATGTATGCTGTGTGTATGCTTTTCCACATGCGCTGCAGTTATCCGGCGTGCGCTATGCGGGAGTGACGTTTAATGTCTGCCACTGTTTCCATTTGATCCCATGCTTTCCGGATGGTGCAGTTGGTGGAAAGCAGCTTTCCGCGCGAGCACTCTGGGTGGAACCTTGTGAAGGTGCACATGCTGCTTCACCTCACAGAGGCGATTCGAAGGGGGGGGCTGCTAGGAGAATACTCCGCGGCGGTGTACGAGAACGCACACATCCACACCGGCAAGAGGCCGTACCGACGATCCAACCATCGGGACGTGGGGCGTGTGATTGCGCAGCACAACACCAACGCTGCTCTACTGACCCGCCTCCCAACCAGCCTCGAGGGCGATCGCCAGTACAACACCGCGATGTGCCGGGTAAGTAGGCGTGTAACCCCATCCAAAATCGTGGAATGATGTCCATAAGGTGATATGTTAGTGGATTCCGTGTGGAACGCTAGTGGTTGAACCCTGTAGCTCGTTTGGCCTTTGAATTTTTGCTCACCATGTCCCTTGCGTGTGGTAGGCGATCGCCGGGGGTCTGCCCCACCTGTGCCGCCAGTAATCCAGGATGCCCAGTGCGATCAATGACAGGGAGCAGGCTCCCTTGGACCTGTACGCGACGTACGATGCCATAATCCCGGGAGGCATCGGGCCCTACGCCTACCTGGCGCGCCTCTTTGGCTACGTCTCTTTTCCAACGTGGGTAAGTGCGTGCTTCTGCTGTTAAAATAACAGCACCCGTTATCTCACTCCTATCCATGCCTGGTAAGCCTTATTACTTCTCATGCTCCGTCACTTAACACACCTGAATCTGTCCCACTATATTTCCCACTCGATCCCAAGTCCACATGGACTGGGTCATGGGTTTATGCCTAAACCCCAAGCATCTCAAAGCCTTGATCCATTGCATTCCCCCGTGCACCCTCTTCCCACATACCCTGGCAGGGAATTCTTTCCCCTCTCTCCTTGAATCATATCCGTGCATGTGTACTGCCGGTTCTGTAATCCAGTCCACCTCCCTCTAAACCCTGCTCGCTCTCCTTTTCCACCCTGTATTCAATCGTACTCCCACCCTGCCACCTCTCCTGCTCCCGTACCCCTCTCATCAGGTCCACACAGCGCAGGCTCTACCAGCGTGCGAGACGGACCACGGCCTCATCAGGCCGCACTATGTCTGTGCTAACCCCTCGCACCATGGTGCTCCCACATTTTCGTTCATTGAGTACGAGGACGGGAGCGGGGAGACCGTGTCAAACTTATATGCAGCTGATTGTGTAGGCTGTAGTGGGGTAGACCATATGGGGTACAACCTAGTTAGGGTTAGCTACTTGTACCCATCCTGCTGCTAGTTGATCCATCCCTCTTCACTATTCTGACATGGTATTAGAGCAGGTCCTAGCCTAGGACCGATCGCTTAGGGCCCACCGAGTAGCGCTACCCCACTCGTCGCGCTAGTGTGATCACGCCCTACTGCCCTGCCCTGCGCTGCCTGATGCAGTACGCACTGCTTTGCCTACGCGCCGTCTGCTGCAGCGCGCCCTAAAGAGTTGCGCGCCGCTTGCAGCAGCGCCCCCTCCCCTGCCAGCGCGTCGCCCTGCCCGCGCGTCGCGCCGCGCGCCCTGCCCGTGCCCGCGCGCCGCGCCGCCGCGCGTCCTGCCCTGCCCACGCGCCGCGCTGCTGCGGGATCTGCCTTGCCTATGCGCTGCGCTGCCGCGCGCCTCTCCGTTGCCAGCATGTCGCGCACCTCTACCCTGCCCGTGCACTCGCCTCTGCTCTGCCCTCGCGCGCGCCTTTGCCCTGCCCATGCCGCGTGCTTCTGCCCTACCCGCGCGCGTGCTTCTGCCCTGCATGCGCCGCGCGCTGCTGCCCTGCCCGCGCACGCGCCTCTGCCCTGCTTGCGCGCTGCGCCGCCACGCGCCCTGCCTTGCGAGTGCACCCTACCTGAGCACCGTGCCCTGCCCTGCCGTGCGCACCTTGCTCTACTGCTATAGTACAGCTAGCGCACTTCCTGCTACACTACTGCTAGCGTGTTGCTCTGCTACTAGCGCGCTCGACTGCTCTGCCTGCTATGGCGACACTCAACGTTCTCACATTCGATTCGGAGGGCCGCCCGATAGAGTTCGATGCATGGCTAGACGATTTACAGCTGTTCCTGCTGACAAAATCTAAGGACGGTACCTCGATGTTCGACCTCACTTCTCGTGCCTCGCCCGTCCTTGACGCCACAGCTGACAGTGCGACCCGCTCACAGTGGCTTATCCGTGACGCTGCTGCTCGCCTAGCCATTCGCAACCACCTGCCGTTAGCCGAACGCGCCCACTTTTGCCACCATAAGACAGCGAGAGCACTGTACGACGCTGTAGTCGCTCGTTACTCCTCCCCGGCCACTGGTGTTTTAGGCCGCCTTCTCCTGCCGTACCTGTTCCCAGACCTGTCTGCCTTTGCCACGGTAGCCGACCTAGTCACTCACCTCCGCACTAGTGACACTCGCTACCGTGCTGCGCTCCCCGCTGAGATTCTCGCCAAGAACCCCCCCCCCCCCCCTCCCCATGTACAGCACACTCTACTTCATAGTCACCCGCCTCCTTGACTCTCTTACTGCAGTCAGGGACCTCCTCCTAGCACTTGACCCCACCGACCTCACTGTCGACCTGCTCGAGAAGCACCTCCTAGTAGCTGAGACTAGCATAGTCGCTGTAGGCGCTTCTTGTGGCACTCCTCGCACCCCCTTCTTTGAGGGGTGTTCGCCCTCCCCCCTTCTCCCCTCCATCGCCTCTGCTGCAGCTGTTGACTACCTTCGTGCTGAAGAGGCAAGAGCTGCGTCTGCCCCTAGTGGGAGGCGCCGCGGCGGCAGGGGAGGCAGGGGTGGTGGGGGCGGCAGAGGTGGAGGCGGCGGTGGAGGCGGTGGAGGCGGTGGAGGGGGTGGCGGTGGAGGCGGTAGTGGTGGTGGGGGCGGCGGGGCAAGTGGCGGCGGGGGTGGCGGCAGTGAGTGGTGGAGGCAGCGGTGGTGGCGGCGGTAGTGGTGGCAGTGGGGGTGGAGGTGGCGGCAGTGGGGGCGGCAAGGGTTGCACCAGCCAGAGGGGAGGCCTTGGAGGTGGCAAGCGGCAGCAGCAGCGTCAGCCCCTTTCGTCTCAGGAGCTCCGTGAGTGGTTTGCTCAGTGTGGGGCGGCTAGGGGTAGTGGTCCCTGCCCGTATGTCATTCGCACAGGTGACCGCACTGGTCAGACATGCGGGAGGTCTCACACTCAGCACCACTGCTAGTGCTGAGGGTGACTATTACCTGTGTATGCCGCCAGACACAGGTATAGAGGCTGCAGCTCTAGGTGCTAGTGAGTCTGCTGCCCTAGGTGCTGGTGAGTCTGCTCTCTCTGGTACTACGTCTAATGCAGCCCTGCACACCTTCACTCTTGACTCAGGTGCTTCCCGCTGATTCTTTCGCGACAGTACCACAGTCACACCACTTACTGCACCTATTGCTGTGTCTTTGGCTGACCCCTCTGGGGGTCCAGTCCTTGCACGTTCCTCCACTGTTCTGCCCTGTCCGGCGGTTCCGTCTGGGTCACTGTCAGGTCTTCACCTCCCCTCGTTCTCTACAAACTTGGTGAGCACAGCTGTCCTCCAGGATGTAAAGGTTGACACCTTCACCCCTGGACGGCAACGTGTGGCGATGTGTACGTGCTCCCGGACCGGTCGCCACCTGGCCACGTTCACCCGTCGGCCTGGGTCGAGTCTGTACACACTGACTACTACGCCTCCTTAGGTAGTTGCGTCTGCGTCTGCGTCAGGTCAGCTTGCTGGCCCCTGCTCGTGTTGCGCCCTGTCGCACCAGACGCTCCTTTGGCACCACCGTCTTGGTCACCCCTCTGTGGCACGCCTTCATGGCATGCACTCCCGTCTCCTTGTCTCTGGTCTTCCCAGGTCTCTGCCTCCCCTCCCACCCTCGCCTGCCCCTCCCTGCCTTCCCTGTGTCGAGGGGCGGCAGCGCGCCGCTCCCCACTCCTCCTCGTTCCCCTTGACAGAGGCTCCCTTGCAGACTCTCCACCTGGACGTGTGAGGCCAAGCCCGCGTCTGTGGACAAGGCCACGAGCGGTACTTTTTGCTGGTTGTCGACGACTACTCGCGTTACACCACGGTCTTCCCCTTGCGCCGCAAGGGGGAGGTCCTTGATATTCTGATCCCTTGGATCTGCGCTGTTCGTCTCTAGCTCCGCGAGCGGTTCGAGACGGACCTTCCAGTCCTGCGTCTGCACTCTAAAAGAGGTGGTGAGTTATCCTCCGACCTCTTGCGGGCCTTTTGTCGTGCGGAGGGCATTTGCCAGACGTTCACGCTTCCGGCCTCTCCGCAGCAGAATGGGGTTGCTGAGCGCCGCATTGGCTTAGTCATGGTGGTCGCTCGTACCTCCGTAATCCATGTGGCTGCTTCCCATTTTCTGTGGCCGTTTGCAGTCCAGTACGTTGCGCATCAGCTCAACCTCTGGCCCCGTGTCTCCTTGCTGGGGACCTCGCCCACACTGCGTTGGATGAGGAAGGTTGGCGATGCGTCGGTGTTCCGGGTCAGGGGATGTCGAGCCTTTGTCCGTGATACGTCCGCTGACAAGTTCTCCTCCCGTGATGTTCCCTGTGTCTTCCTTGGCTTTGTCCCTAACGCGCCTGGCTGGCAGTTTTACCACCCCACCTCGCGCCATGTCCTGCCCTCTCAGGACGTAACGTTTGACAAGTCGGTTCCCTTTTACCATCTCTTCCCCTACCGCACTGCCCCTCTCCCTCCTCCGCCGCTCTTCCTCGCACCAGGTCCTCCTCCGGTAGACCCCCTCCCCCCTCAGGGTCCTGCTCCCTCAGGTGTGTCCCAGGTAGACCCTGTCGAGCCTGTCGAGGTAGCTGTCGACTCTGGTGCTGCTAGAGGTGGTGCGTCTGGGGGTGCTGAGCCTGCGGGTGCGGGGCCTGGGGGTGCTGAGCTTGAGCGTGCGGAGCCTGGGGGTGCTGAGCATGGGGGTGCGGAGTTTGAGGGTGCGGAGCCTGGGGGTGCTGAGCCTGGGGGTGATGAGCCGGGGGGTGCTGAGCCCGCGGGTGCGGAGCCTGGAGTCTCTCTCTCCACTGCAGCTGCGCGAGTGGTTTGCTCGGCACTGGAGCCTCTAGCGTGGTGCTACTGGAGCTGGAGGCGCTGCAGCTTGTCCTGCTGGTGGTACAGCTGGTGCTAGAGCTAGTGGTGCTGCAGGAGTTGGAGGTGGAGGCGCTGGAGCTGGTCCTGCTGGTGGTGCTGCAGGAGAAGGAACTGGAGGCGCTGGAGCTATTCCATCTAGTGGTGCTGCTGGTGCTAGAGCTAGTGGTACTGCAGTAGTTGGAGCTGGGGACCTTGGAGCTGGGGGTGCTGGAGCTGTCTCTACTGGTTCTGGTGGTGCTTCACGGCCGTGACCGTACTTCGTTCCTCTCCTTCAGTAGGTTCTTGGTCACCCACCTTCTACTGGTCCTACTCCTCCCTTACTGTGTCCGCCGCCTGACTAGTCGCAGTCGCAGTTACAGCCACCCTCCCCTCTGCTTGGTCCTTCTCCTTAGACTAAGCCGACCGGAGGCCTTGCTGAGCGTCGTGAGCCTGCGTCTCGTCCTGCGTTGCCTGTTCGCACTGCTTGCACTAGTCGTCCGCGTCCGCGTCCTCCTCCTGTCCCCGGCACGCATCAGATGGCACTTCGTCCGTCCACTGCTCCACAGCGTGTCCCTCTACCATCTCCTCCTGCATCCTCTCTTCCAGACCTTGCTGACTCGGAGTCTGACTCCCTTCGTGCTGCTAGTCCTACTGTCACACTTCTACAGGCCACTGTTGTCACTGACCCTTCCTTTGAGTCCACTGCTGCATCTGCCTTAGTCTACTAGCCTTGTTGCTGAGTCTGAGTCTGTCTGTCCTCCATCCTTAGGGGGTGAGTTTGCTCTTGGCACGGACGTCCTTGAGGACAGGCAGGAGGACTTTGAGTGCTTTGCAGCTGCTGTACCTCATCGCGTGTCCATGCTGATTGCACATGAGGGAGATCCGGATGCACCAGACATCCCGACCCCGCGCTCTTACGCAGAGGCGATAGAGGGTCCCTACTCCTCTCAAGGGCAGTCAGCCATGGACGCAGAGATGGCATCCTGGAAGTCCACAGGCACTTACGTCGACGAGGTCCCCCCTCCTGGGGCGAACATCGTCAGTGGCATGTGGATTTTCAGGGTGAAGCGGCCACCGGGTTCTCCGCCTGTCTTCAAGGCGCATTACGTTGCTCGAGGCTTCAGACAACGACAGGGAGTTGACTTCTTCTAGACCTTCTCCCTGACCCCAAAGATGACCACTCTTCGGGTTTTGCTGCACATTGCTGCTCAGCGTGACTACGAGCTTCACTCTCTTGACTTCAGCACTGCTTTCCTACAGGGCAGCCTGCACGAGGAGATCTGGCTGCACCGCCCACCTGGCTTCACTGGGTTGTTTCCTCCTGGTACCCAGTGGAGCCTCCGGCGACCAGTCTACGGTCTCCGCCAGGCGCTTCGTGAGTGGCACGATACACTGAGGACGACTCTTGCGGCTCTTGGGTTTGCTCCTTCTACTGCTGACCCGTTGCTGTTCCTACGCACTGACACTTCGCTGCCGCCGCTCTACATCCTCGTGTACGTCGACGACTTGGTCTTTGCCACTACTGACACTGCTGGACTGGCCCACGTGAAGTCGGAGCTGCAGAAGAGACACACGTGCACAGACCTAGGTGAGCTGCGCAGCTATCTTGGCTTGCAGGTCACGCGGGATAGAGCACGCCGCACCATCACCCTGACTTAGTCACACATGGTGCAGCAGGTCCTTCAGCGCTTCGACTTCTAGTACTCCTCGACACAAGCCACTCCTCTGCCTACCGGTCACTCGCTCTTAGCTCTGCCTTCGGATGAGTCCGTAGAGCCGAGTGGCCCGTATCCAGAGCTTGTGGGCTGCCTCATGTACCAGATGACCTACACTCAGACTGACCTTGCTTACCCTCTTAACATCTTGGCATGCTACGTTGCGCATGGGGGACACCAACCAGAGCACTGGAAGGCCGCTAAGAGGGTGATGCGCTACTTGTGTAGTACGTCGGGCATGGGGCTCGTGCTTGGAGGACGGGCTCGAGTTGTCCTCACTGGTCACGCAGACGCTTCTTGGGTTGACGACTTGGCTACGCAGCGATCGTCACAGGGTTACACCTTCAGTCTTGGCTTTGGTTCTGTTTCGTGGCGGTCTACTCGCTCGTCTTTTGTTCTCAGTTCCAGTTGTGAGGCTGAGATCTACGCAGGGGCCATGGGTGCACAAGAGTTATGCTGGCTCACCTACCTGCTGACCGACTTGGGAGAGCTGCCTCGTTCTCCTCCTGTTCTGTACGTTGATAACAAGGCCATGATTGCCTTGTGTCAGGAGCACAGAGTGGAGCACAGAACGAAGCACATAGCTCAACGCTACTTCCTTGCTCGAGAGTTGCAGCAGCGTGGTCAGCTTCGTCTTGCTTACGTGGCCTCGCGGGCCAACACAGCTGATATCTTCACCAAGGCACTTCCGCCTTGTGATCATCAGCATTTCTGTGCTGCTCTAGGCCTTGTCCCTTCTTTGCCTCACTTGCTCACTTCTTGACTTTGCTTGTACTGTGATCTATATACTTGCACCTGCATGCGTACACTTGCTAGGTTGTGATCACTGTACTGCTTGTTCTCCTTATATATAACTCTGCTTGTGAACTGGCCTTGTGGCCATTTGCTTGTGCTCAGATTGTGTGGTGACTTCAGGATCCACCCTGAGCTTGTTTTGCCTCTCTTGATTGGTCTTGTGACCTCTTGTTCTCCCCCACTTTGCCTATGGGGGTGTGTCAAACTTATATGCAGTTGATTGTGTAGGCTGTAGTGGGGTAGCCCATATGGGGTGCAACCCAATTAGGGTTAGCTACTTGTACCCATCCTGCTGCTAGTTGATCCATCCCTCTTTACTATTCTGACAGACCGTGCACGGCCACGTGCACCTTCTCCTGACGCTGGTGATGAATAGCGAGGATGCACACCCCGCGTGATAGGCCGTGGCCTTTGTGAGGCAGTGGTACCCCTCCCAGGAAGACGAGTGCACTGGCTCCATGAGGATGCGGCCCTCTGATGACGAGCTGAGCTACGACCTTGTGCCGGTCACGTCCGTGCAGAGAACCGTGCACATGGTGGAGTCGTTTGTGGCTCCTGGCCTCTGGTATCTTAACAGGTGGGCTGGCCGATGCCGCAAGGAGTTGCCCTAAGGCTGCCGTAGAATATGCAGATGTTCCTTGTTGTCGTTCCTTTGTGCTGGAATGGTTGCCACCACACCTTCTTTCTGTCTTGGTTGAAACTCAGAAACAGGAGCGAGAGACAATGAAGTGTTATGATACTAAGTTAACTAGGAACCGGGTTTAGGGCCTAAGCTTAGGAGCCTAGGCCAAGCGGGTGTCTAAAGAGTTGTGCCAAGCAAAAGTGAGAATGGATGAGTTCACTATAGCATGAATAGTACATATAGCAAACAAGCAAAAGGTGAAAGAGGTGCACCACCAAACAAGAGCAATACACAACAACAACACTACAGGCAGAATATCCTAAATAGATATCAATCTATTTTGACACACCCCCTATCTGCCTGAAGTGCATAACCATGTGCAGAGGCCCCCTTGAAGGGGTACACATGTAAAACCCCATTACTAGGCGTGGGAACACCAGCAAGGGGCCCCCTCTGAAGCTGACAAGCAGCAAACACCAACCAGCAGCTGTACCACCGCGGTGGAACAGATGCCCGGCTGTGGAACGCCCCGCAGCAGGTGCACGGTGTGCGAGGAGCACGGGTACTGGTAGTGGTATCAGGTAACAACTAGGTGCTGGACGGGACGGGCCGCACGGGGCCGGGCACCACAGACCGGGTGGGGCACGAGCAGGTACGGACAGCACGGGTGGGGCACAAACGGGTACGGACAGCACGGGTGGGGCACAAACGGGCACGGACAGCACGGGTGGGGCACAAACGGGTACGGACAGCACGAGTAGGGCACAAACAGGCACAACGGGGCAGCACGGGTATAACGAGGCAACACAGGCACAACGGGGCAGCACAGGCAGAACAGGGCAGGACACGGACAAAAGGAGGCCGGACACGGGCTGAACGGAATGCTCGGGAGCACGGGGCACGGGGCAGCACAGGACACACGGGAACACGCAGCAGCATATGGGCAGAATCACGGTCAGAGTCACGGGCAGAAACATGGGCAGAATCACGGGCAAAGTTACGGGCAGAATCACAGGCAGGACACGAACAGCGCGGGACGCACGGGAGCACGGGGCAGCACGGGAAGCATCACGGGCAGAATCACGGGCAGAATCATGGGCAGAATCACGGGCAGAATCACGACCAGAATCACGGGCAGGATCACGGGCAGAACACGGGCAAAACACAGGCAGCACACGGGGAGAATCATGAGCAGAATCACTGGCAGGATCACGGGCAGAACACGGGCAAAACACGGGCAGCATGTTGTGATGCAACCATATGCATTCACGTCTGTCTGCCTCCATCAAGTGTTCGTGTGTTGCATGCGTGGTGTGAGCGTGCGCAAGAATTTGTGTTTTGTGTGGTTTGGACTTTCTGAGTGTGTGTGAATGTTATTTGGTTTGAGCAGATATCTGAAGTGACTCCACTGCTCAAGAGCTTTCCGACGAACCAAGTATCGCTTCAATTGGAGCACGAACAAGAAAGTCACGAACGTTGGAAGTTCGTGTGGTTTTGATATTTGGTTGTGGTGACTATGGGAAATTGTGGGGTTGACTCCATACCGGGTACAGACTTTTGGGGGTTGGGAAATTCGAACCCATCACTGTAGAATGCTGCCATGTGGTTGGGTGAAGCCAAACCAGGCTGGCAAGTGTGGCCAAGTGGGTTGAGGTGGATGGCATGAGTTGGGAAAGTGACAAATGTGAAAGTGGGGTTACCTATGGGGAAGGAAATTGTGTGGCATGGGGTTTCCTTTGGTTGGGGGCTCCTTGGGACCTTCCCTTTCGTCCTCCTCTTCCCTCCTACCTGGTTTAGTGCTACTCCAACTCTCTTGTGTGCAACTTTGTGGAACTTGTGAGAACTATTATGATTAAGTTAAGCATGTGGCAGCATACCCACTAGTGCGCCGAAAATCATAACTCAAGATTTACTCCACCATTTGATACGTTTCAAATTGGGAAAGATAGCCCTGGTTACAGGCTACAACATACTCGAGTTTGTGACAATTCCAACAGTGCAAGTTTAGCCGACGACGTTTCTTGTGAAGTCGCGGTTTCTGTCCAGAAATTGAGACCGACGATTTTGTGTTATTTCGGCACCTAATCTTCATAGACTCCGTCCTAAGTCTCTAACAAGTGGTATCAGAGCTGATTAAGGACTTTGTGGAGAGTCTACTGAAGTGTGAAGACCCTCTTAGACCCACCATGGCCTGTGGGCGTGCCTAAGTGGAGTTCTGGAGGTTGCATGTGACTTCCGCTAAAGGGAAACTATGCCGAAATTTCGTTGGCGCCGACACTTGTGGAAATTGTGTGAGACTTCGGTGTGGACAGCAAAGTGGGAGCTGAAACCTCTGATTGGGAGCAGAGGAGATGAGTGGAGAAGGAGCTGAGAAGAAAAGTGAACCGCCACCGTCCAAGATCGAGGCTTTGGACGGCTCCAACTATGAGGAATGGAGCGGGCGGATGCGGAGCGCTTTCAAGCGCTACAAGCTGCTAAAACTTGCGATGGGAGAAGAGAAGATGCCGGAGGAAGGTGATGCCCGCGACAAATGGATTGAGAAGAGCGCGGTGCTGTACGACCTCATCTTTCAGTCGGTCAACAACGATATGTTCCAGCATATCAAGGATTTGGTGGAGCTGGACGACTCCGGACCGAAGGCATGGAAGCTGCTACGCGACGTGGTACAACCCAACACGCTGCCAATGGTGATCGTGTTGGAGAAGGAGCTGGCTGCCCTCTCCATGAAGCCGGGAGACGATGTGAAACCGGTCCTTGACAAGATCAAGGACACCTATGCGACGATGGCAGCGGCGGGCAGCAAGGTGTCGGAGATGCAGCAGTGCACCAAGATCATCTCGGTGCTCGACAGCTCGTGGGACAACCTCATCCCCACCCTCAACGTTCAATAGGACAAATGGAAGCCTGAGTGGCTACGGCAGCAGATCCTGCAGGAGGACTTCCGCAGGCGCCACACGGGAGGTGGTGCTGCCAACAAAACTGCTGAGGGG
The DNA here is from genome assembly GCA_948144175.1 of Closterium sp. NIES-65. Lineage (NCBI taxonomy): Eukaryota > Viridiplantae > Streptophyta > Zygnematophyceae > Desmidiales > Closteriaceae > Closterium > Closterium sp. NIES-65. The sequence continues at coordinate 74,919 of CANXME010000140.1, forward strand.
TATGGAGCTGCAGGAGGCAGCAGAGGAAGAGAGGGAGGGAGAGGCCGAGGCCGTGGGAGAGGCTTTGGCAGAGGAAGAGGCCGAGGTGACTACAACGAGGGGCATGGGAGCTCTGGTGGCAGGGGGAGCACCCGAATGGAGGGTGCGTGCTGGTACTGCAAGAAGTTTGGACACACGTGGTTCAAGTGTTTCAGCCGGACTGAGGGATGGGCACCTCCAGGCATGAAGCCGCCAAGTGGTGAACGTGCACGAGGTGGTGCTGTGCAAGGTTCAGGTGCACAAGGTGATGGTGCACACGGTAAAGCTGACCCTGGGCTGTTCCTCATGGTTGAGGAAGTGAAAGGGAGTGAGGATGATGTGGGTTCGGTTGGGAAGGTTGTGATGCACCCCCTCACTCACTGGGTGATCGATTCAGGTTGCACAAGTCACATGACTCCACGGGCAGATTTGCTTGATGAGGTGAAGCCCCCTGGGAAGATAAAGTTTGTGGCTGCCGCTTCAGGTGCTTTGCTCCCTGTGATTGGTGTTGGGAATGCCAAGGTTATGGGAGCTAATGGGGGGCTTGTGGGGCTGGGAAATGTGCTGTTGGTTGAAGGTTTATCCGCTAACGAGGCCGGACACGGGCTGAACGGAATGCTTGGGAGCACGGGGCACGGGGCAGCACAGGACACACGGGAACACGCAGCAGCATATGGGCAGAATCACGGTCAGAGTCACGGGCAGAAACATGGGCAGAATCACGGGCAAAGTTACGGGCAGAATCACAGGCACGACACGAACAGCGCGGGACGCACGGGAGCACGGGGCAGCACGGGAAGCATCACGGGCAGAATCATGGGCAGAATCACGGGCAGAATCACGACCAGAATCACGGGCAGGATCACGAGCAGAACACGGGCAAAACACAGGCAGCACACGGGGAGAATCATGAGCAGAATCACTGGCAGGATCACGGGCAAAACACGGGCAAAACACGGGCAGCACACGGGGAGAATCACGGGCAGAATCAGGGGTATATTCACGGGCAGAATCATGGACAGAACACGGGCAAAACACCAAATCACGGGTAGGACACGGGCAGAACACCGGAACACGGGTAGGACACGGGTAGTAACGGACGCATGGGTAGGCAGGGACACGGGGCAAGCACGGGGAACAGAGGAAACTACACGGGAGAACATGGGGCAGGGGATGAGAGGAGGAGGAGGCGACTGATGCTGCAGCTGAACGTTCACCATGCACACCCCCTGAACCTCCCCCCCACAGCAGCAGCGGCAGAGCGAGGGGAGAAGGGAAATGTGGAGGCAGCTGAGGCTGCAACAGGTACTCCATCCACCCCAGCACACTCAACCCCCTGTGATGCCGTGTTGGGCGGCAGCAGGTGCTGCTGGCGCTGGCGGTCGCTGCTGACATCCGCCCACCATCCCCGTCCCCAACTCCTCCCCCCTCATGAACTGCCAACCCCCACTCCCCCTCCCCAGCCGTCCCCCACGGGCCAACACACCACCACATCCCCTTCCGTTTGGAAACGGAGCGGGATCTAACGGCAGGGCAGGGATGAGGCGGGACGACGGGATGGCCACGGGGCGGGATCTGCGCGGACGGTTGGCGAGCTGGCAGTCGGTCCGCCACCACGCCCTTCGCGTTTCCCTCTCTTCCCACAGCTACCGTCACTGCACACACGAGCAGCCGCGACGAGGGGACGAGCGGGTGGCGAGGTGTGTACGGGCGACAGTAGGCGAGCAGGAGGCAGGGTGCGTACGGGGCAATGATCTGGGTGCGTGCTGGGCGCGGACGAACTGGCGCCGGCGACGGTCGATGGCGGTCGTCGCTGGTGGGCTGCTGGTGACGCGTTGCTGGCGGGCTTGCACGTCGCGTACGATCTGGAGAATGCATGGGCGGAGCAGTAGCTTCTCCCGCCATTCCCGCCACGCCCGCCATTCCCGCCACTCCCTGCACAGCAGCTGCGAAGTCGACGTCGACGGGAGGGCGGGCGGGGACGGAGCGGGACGGGACGAAACGCGGGCTGGCGCTGATGCTCAAGTGATGGCCGCCACCCCTGTCCCCTTCTCCTCTCCCCCCCCCCCCCCACAGCGATCGTCGATGTTTCCACGCCAAGGAGCCGCGACAAGGCAGCGTGACGGGGAAGTGCGGCGGGGAATGCAGTGGCGGGTCGAGGGGTCGACGGGGGGGAAGAGCAGCGGCGCTAAACAGCGGGTCGACAAGCGCCGTCACTCCCGCTGCAACCGTTACGTCTGTCACGACTACCGTGATGGATTTTGCTATGGGCGAGCGACGGGGAGGGACGGACGGAGCCGTGATTTGCTGCTTGACGGGACGCGCCATCGCGAAAGCTAACGGTGGGCCCTTAGGAAATTAGGTCGGGAACGACCTAGCTCAATACCATGTTACGATACTAAGTTAACTAGGAACCGGATTTAGGGCCTAGGATCCTAAGCCTAGGCCAAGCGGGTGTCTAAAGAGTTGTGCCAAGCGAAAGTGAGAATGGATGAGTTCACTATAGCACGAAGAGTACATATAGCAAACAAGCAAAAGGTGAAAGAGGTGCACCACCAAACAAGAGCAATACACAACAACAACACTGCAGGCAAAATATCCTAAATAGATATAAATCTATTTTGACATGAAGGGGCAGCGCAGGGTGGAGCAAACAGGCATTGGGAGGGTGGGAATGGGAGAGGGGCACACTCACATAACTTCTTAAGGAGAGTGGAGAGGTGGACAAACTACTGCCCCACCTCCCCGGCACAACTACTGCAAACTACTACTGATCCCCTTCTTGATCACATTGTGCAGCGAAAGGTTGGTGGTGGGGAAGGGGCACATCACAACCAGGCTTGAGAATGGGGGAGAGGAAAGCAACTTGGTGGGAGAGGAAAGCAATTTTTTGGGAGCAAGAGGGGCAGCATCACTCACATGACTTCTTGAGGAGAGTGGAGAGGCGAGCAAACTTCTGCCCCACCTCCTCAGCGTGGCTGTTGATCCGCTTCTCGATCACATTGTGCAGCGATAGGTTGGTTGGGGGAGGAGGCAGCTTGTTCAGAGGACGAAAGACTCACATGACTTCTTGAGAAGGGTGGAGAGTCGAGCAAACTGCTGCCCCACTTCCCCGGCGTGGCTGCTGATTCGCTTCTTGATCACATTGTGCAGCGACAGGTTGCGATCAAACGATGCCTCCTCCACCTGTACAACTATGCCTCTGTATTCAATTTCTTTCCATTTGGGTGAAATCGTAGCTCGGAGGGGTCCACTGTCTGGCGAGCAGTTGCTGTATGGGTGTTTTTAATCTTAATTTATTATGTTTGACGTTACTATCATTGTTAAACCACCGGTGCAACACTCTGTTCTTTACTTTTATCGGATGCTACAGTGTATCGTTGTTGACAAGGAAGCTAGCAGCGCGTACACCAACACCTCCAGGACACACAGTGTGAGAGGGGCTGCATTGGTTGTAGCTATAGTGATAGTGCACAGGCAATGCCTGGCAGGCAAAATTTGCTTCGGGAGCGCATACAGCTTTTGAAGCCATGCCCCAGTGCGCATGGCTACCAGATATGCCGAATGTTGACAGATTTTGGGCGTCCCAATTTTTCGCTGCGGTAGCGAAATCCGCTGCTCGGCCATTCTCCATCCTCACAGATTAAAAACGCAGCCTCGTCACCCCTTCGCCTCCTCGCCAAAACACCCTCCGCGTCGCGTCACGCCCTGGCCGTGTCGTCTCATCGCCGCCACCTCGCCTCAAAATGTTTGCGCTCCTCTCCCCCTCCTCTCGTCCTCTCTTCCCTCTTCGTCCGCTCTCATCTCTTCCTCCCAGCTCTCATCCCTTCCTCCCAGCTCTCATCCCTTCCTCCCAGCTCTCATTCCTTCCTCCAGCTCTCATTCCCTTCGTCTCCGCTCTCATCCGTTCTTTTCCACTCTCACCGTTTGGGTACTCTCTTGCGAGCTCAAGTCTCAAACACGTGTGTCTCAAACGATTGCGACACCTCGAAATTGCGTACGTTGGATGACATCTCAAACGCAGATCGCTTGTATGCAATCGGAAACTTTTAATGACTAGGTAGTGTGGATCATGAGTGATGTCTCTCTCGTATTGCACGTCGCCAAGTCACACTGCCACATTTAAACGTAACACGTAGTATCACATGTACTGAGAAGAGAATAGGCTAAAGTAGATGTGTGGATTTTTGTGTAGTCTCAGATTCAACGCGCCAGCTTTTAAAGACGGTCAACTCAACAAAGACGATAACCTCACTGTTGCTGCTTGTTCCCACTCGCAACGGGCCCACCCAGATGCATGTTGTCATTCTCGCAATGGGATGAAATAGATGAGATGACGCCATTATAGACACATCAGCTTTCGAGTTCTGCATATCAGGATTTATTTCTTGCTAAGGCACTCAATGCACAAGGCACATAGAGTGCCTGCACTAATGCAGCGTTAGAAACATCCAGCTTGAGCCTTCATATGCTTGAATGCATGCACCAGGTCCCAACAAGATCCAGCAGGGCCTTATGAAATGCTTGTTGGTAGCTCACAACAATCCAGAGCCATGCCGCATTTTCCTGGCTACATGGAGACAATAGCGCACCATTACTTCACTGCAAGTGCTCCACCACTCGCACCAACGCCCCCTGTGCCACTTGGGTCGCAGCGACCCCCCCGCCCACGCTCACTCCAACCACAAATGCACTCCTCTGCCCTGCCGGCAGTGCTGGCAGCGCTGCCACCGCCTTGGCTGCTGGGGAGACCAGAGCCGCCATGGCTGTTCCTTGACAGACCCACATCGAAGGGAGGGGGGCGACCCACGTGCAAGCGAGGGAGAGAAAGGAGGTGGAGGCAGTGGAGGAGGAGGTGGAGGAGGTGGAGGAGGAGGTGGTGGAGGAGGTGGGGGAGGAAGAGGATGAGGAGGTGGAGGGGATGGATGGAGAGGAGGAGGGGGGGGGGGGGGGGGGGGGGGGGGGTGAGAGAGAGACCTTGACCAATCGGAGGGGTTGAATGGGGCTAAGTACGATGATGAGGTAGTTGATCTTGGCGAGAGTGTTGCTGCGAGGGGGAGACAAGGGGGAAGGAATAACAGATAGATTGGGAGGGGTTGACGATCAAAGCAGCGGTACTAAATTCTCCTAAAGGTAGTGGTGCAAAAGGGGGAGAGGCAGGAAGAAAAACGGGATCATGGTAGCAAGAGATGGCCGAGGGGGTTGTGGAGAGATTACAAGGCAATGCATATTGGAAGGAGAGCCGTTTACTAGGGTGAGATGAGGCAAGAATATGGAGGGTTGATAAGAGGGGCTGCCGATGCTGTAGTTGGTTCGAGCAGGTTCGGACAGAGACATAGCGGCATGCTAGAGTGGCGCAATAGCAGTGGCGCTACTCACGTGGAGCAAACATGTATGGTGATAGCGCACTACCGCGGGTTGTAACTACACTCGCGTAGAGATGACAGGCACCCATGTGGAGGAGACAAACAGGCATCCACGTGGAGGGGACAGACATGCACCCGATTGGAGGAGACAGATAGGCACCCACGTGGAGGGGACAGACAGGCACCCGATTGGAGGAGACAGGCAGGCACCCACGTGGAGGGGACAGACAGGCACCCACGTGGAGGGACAGCAATCACTCACATGGAGGAGACAGAGACGGTGGCGCCTCCCTTGGCTGCTCTGCCCAGTTGGGCTACTGCAGTGGGGTAGAGCACAGGCATGAGCGCCGAGGGGACTGCAGGAGTGTACGGGAAGGCAAAGATGGTTCTGAGAATCCTAAACGAGAATCCTGAGAATGCTTGGAAGTGGCCAGGAGAGTGCTCCTTGAATGCGCATTTGAAATCCAAAGCTGACTTTCGGTGCGCAGTGTAGGCAACACGGGGCAGAGGTGGCGACAGAGGGGGCAGAGGTGGCAATAGAGGGATTCGAAAGGGAGAGCAGAGGGCAGAGGACCACAGGGTTGTGAGGTGATGGGTGTTGGATAGGAGAATGAGGACAGGGACATTAGAGCCCTCGCAAGCTCAAGTGTAGCCGCTGCCACTGCTGCTCAGCCGCTGCCGCTGCTGCACCCTTGGCAGTGGTGCGGCTGTAGTGGAGCATGACAGGGAAGCAAATGGATGACGGAATGCAGAGCGCTAAAGGGTGTTGAGGGGCGTAGAGAGTTGCAAGGGTGCAGGTAGAAGTGCAGCATGCAAGACATGATGTTTGTTCTATGTGTTGTCTGATTTCATCATCCTTGTTCCCCACGTTCTCCACACCTTAGCACACTCTACCCCCACTCTCCACGTCAGGTCACCACATGTTACGGCCACTCTGCACACCAGCGTAGAACGCCTTGGATTGAGATAGCGCGCCAATGCTGCTCCTGCTAGAGGCCACCACCGGAGCAGAGAAACCAATGTCACTGGTACTGCTCGCAGGGGTACCACTCGCAGGGGTACCACTAGCAGTGCTACCACCAATAGTGGCAACACCAGCAGTGGCACCACCGGCAATGGCACCACCGGCAGTGGCACCGCCAGCAGTGCCAGCAGAAGCAACAACAAGGAGTGCGGCAAGGGGAGCAGCGGGGAGGGGAGGCGAGGCAGGCTCGCCCGAGCAGTGCCACACGGAAGGCGCGGGCTGTGCGCAGGTGAGGGGGGAAAGGGGGATCATGATGACAGCTCCTATTCCAAAACAGTGGAAGACACCGAAGACGCCCATGCTCATTACTATAGCGAGTCTGTTATGGCGTACAATGTGCTACTGAACAACTCGGCATTCGCTCCTACAATGAGAGCAATGCTCTAGCATTTGAAACCTGGAAGCACCCCGTTGAGGTATATCAGCCGAAAGACACAATCACCTCAAGCATGCTTCTGCAGCAACTCATGGAAACCGCAATGGGGCACAGTGAGAAAGCGAATTCATATATTAATCACTTTTGAAATATTCGTTATCAAATCATGAAGCACGGAAGCGCAATCTCGAAGATATTCTTCATCAACATCGTGCTCCAAGGACTCGGGCGTGAGTGGAAGCCCTACAAGGCGCTACCTCGACAGAGGCGGATAATCCCGGAAGCTGTTCTATGCGCCGTAATCCTCACTGAACAACAAGACATGAACTCGAGCAAGACCGGCCCAGTGCCGCGCCAAGAGCGTCGCCTTCTACACCGACAACCGTGAATAGCGACGACAACCATGGCGCTGCTATTGCAAATTTTGAAAATTCTTCGGATACTCAACAGACAGATGCATATACCGGTCCAACAATCGCCACGCAAATTCCACTCACCAAAACAACTGGGTCGGCCGACATGACACTCGTCAGTTCCAGCCTCAACATCAAGCTCCCCGTCCACCTGCTCATCAGCAGCAACACCAGCAGGGACAAGCATCTCAAACAGGAGGAACAAGAAACATAATGGCAAACATGGCAACACGCCGTAGTCCACGAGCTACTACGTCTGACAAAGACGAAGTGCCCGCCGAATAAATAATTCAACTTGAACTGGGGTAAAACAATCCCCTCACAGACAACCACTACTACTATGTGGACGAGAACCGACAGGACTGGGAGATACCAATACAGCCGCGGAAAAGCCCGCCTCACCATCATGATCAGCGACAAGTTCCGTTGGAATGGCGTGAAGAAGAAACAAATCTCAACTAACCGGCTTCGGCATTGGCGGAGGCACCGGCAGAGGAGGCTGGAGCAATGTCAGAGCTTGGGGGGGGATCAAGGGAAGCTCACCCACAAAGAAATAGAGGAGGCAGAGAAAGAAATCGCCACTGCGCGGACCCCACCAAGAGTTGTAGTTCCCCTCGGGCGACCTTTGCCCAACCCCCCGTCACTGCCTACCTCACCTTAAATCAGGAAATCTACCTGGTTAGAGATTGAATGTGGCTGTCACAAGATCTAGTTTCCACTCGAGAATGTTGCAACATCATCCCCGACCGCAACTTCCTCTCACTTTATCTGACAGCCATGCCTCCAGAAGGAGAAAGAGAAACAACAGCAGCAGAACCAGAAACAGAGGAGGAAGAAGAGGCAGAACCAGAAGAAGAATAAGGGCATGTGCTCAGCATCCTTTATGGAACCGAATCAGAATCAGCTGCATTCCAAGCATGATACCTACGTACCCCCAGGTTCCGCGTAGAAGATGACCTCTAGCACCAGCGACTCGGCCAACCCTCACGCCAGACATTCAACAACTGCCTCACCGCCAAAGTCTTCCTGCCAAGAGCACTGCCACGCCCCGACGGCACGGAACCAAGCAGCATCACACAGCCTCAAACCTACACCATCTGCCCCACTGCTGACCTCACACACCAAGCTTACCCCTCATTGGAACCAAGCACCAACAGCTACAAGAAGGTGCATAAAGTCTACAACGACTTTATTATGACAACTTACGGAGGAGTCAACGACGAGAACAACACCCTTACCTTCATCAACGCGTACTCACGCTATGTCTAGGTTGCTAACGTTGACCTTCGCTCCAAGGCTCCATAAGTTTTCTGCATCTGGCTGGCACATGCTCAATGGGGATCGGGGAAGAAGCTGAATGATTTGGCAGATCGACGGTGCCAAGGAAGTCTGCAGCAACGAGCTGCAGAGCTTCCTTACCAAAAAGGGGATCAAACACCACATTTCACTCACCTATGCCCAACAGGAACAAGGAGTTGCTGAGAGAGTCAACCGTGCTTTCATGACGAAGGTCCGCGCCCTCATGAATGAGTCTGGCATCCCGAAAAACTACTAGCCGTACGCCATGAATCACGCCATGCAGCTTCACAGCCTTCTGTATACCACAGTGAACAGGGGCAAACTCTCACCATACATGAAGTGGAACAGGGCAAGGGAGACACCTCCATGCTGAGGGTCTGGGGGTGCATAGTGCAATACAGGTTGGCATCTGCTACCATTGGCATAATCATAGAACGCGCGCGATAGGGAGTTCATCTGGGACTCAGTTATAAATACAAGGGCTAGCTGATTTTGGACATCTGCGTGGGACATCCTCTTCCACAAGCGACTCACCCTGGAGGAGTGGATGGTAGATCAGCATGCAGGAGCCACCCGAGCTTACGCCAACAATGGATGGAGCTTCGCCTCTCCAAAAGATGAGGCAGCGGCATCAGCCCTCGACCGTGATCCCGACGACGACAACGATGTCAACCACGAGATGGATCAGACGGTAGCCGCAAGGAAGAATTACGAGGAAATATGGGGAGCGAGTGACAACTTGAAGGAACCGCAGTTGAACCTGCAAACATTCCAGAAGCCTTGTTCTTGCTAGAGCTATACGGTGGGATAACAACGGGCCTGGCAGCAGTCCTGAGGCAGGGCGGACATTTTGCACCTACATGTACGTGGTTAATGACGACCACACGAATCTGATGGCGACACAGCATATCATGCTCCTGAAAGCAAGGTATCACGAGCAGCGTATGGAAGGAGCGGCAGAGAGGGGGGCGGAGTGGTTGTGTAGAGGAGTAAAGGAGGTAGACAACGGGCTCATCTCACAGTGGGGGAAGATCGACCTGGTGATCGCATTTTGGGGCTGTCAAGGCTACTCGCGGGCAGGAAAGGGGAGAGGGATTGCAGACGAGCGGAGCGGCCGATTCCGCGAGTTGGTGAGCGTGCTGAAATCGATAAAGAAGAGGCAAGGGGAAGTGGCCTACATCATCGAGAACGTCGACATGGCTGACTACCAATGACGAGATTACGGCGGAGCTGGGGGCAGGTGTGGCCTGAGAGCAGAGCCTACTGACCCAGGAAATATTGGCAAAATGTGGTGCCTGAGGCATCGGTGCGGTATCAACTATCCCGAATGGAGAGGCCCAGGGAGGCTAGCGGCCCCAGTGACACAACCTGATCATCCGACTTAGAACTCTTGTAATAAGGTGGGGGAACCACGTCAGGCTTGGCCCACGTTGGTGTCACTTGAGAGAGCAAGAGGATTCATAGAAATGGAGGGGGTGGCTGGCCCTGGGATGGTGTACGACTAGACAAGGGGAGAATGGGAGGAACCGATTGCACAAGAGCGAGAGCTGGCTATGGGATTCATGGTAGGGGCTACGGCATGCCCACAAATGATCGAGAAGGATTAGAAGGCGGTGCTGGGCAGGGCATTGGACCTCAACGCCCTGGACTGGCTGTTTACGGCTATGTACAACCATCTGGAGAGGAAGTGGCTAGAACGTCGCATTGGCAAAGCGACACTAAGCAGGCCGCAGACGCAGCTGGTGGCGAACATGCAAATGGAGGCGTAGACGATGCTTGGGGGACTAGAGGAGAAGGAAGAAAACCAGTTGTGGCGGGGAATCCCAGAAGAGAAGAGGCGCGCCAGTTGGAGGGATGATAGGGCGGGCATTTAAGGGAGGTATGCGGACCCACAAGAGAGCGAGGAAGAGGAAGAGGAAGAGGAGGAGGAGGAGGAGGAGGAGGAGAAGGAGGAGGATGAGGAGGAGGAGGAGGAGGAGGAGGAGGGGATGGAAGTGGCGGGGAGCGCAGAGGAAGGAGGAGGGGATACGTAAGAGGAATTTGATGATTCGGACTTCGATATGGAAGGAGAATTTTTCGACCCGCCTTACTGGCCACCCATAGGAGTTGTGTTCATGGCGTTCGATGTGACGCATGGGGCAGGAACCGCGCCAGTAAGGGAAGGAGAGGCAAGAGAGCCAGAGGAGGCGGAACAAGCGGCAAACAGGGGGAAGAATGAGCCCAAGCGAGAGGAGCAACAACCAGCTTGGGACATAGAGGAAGGACTGCAGGGGAAACAGAGAGAGATTGTGGAGATCTTGCTGGCGAGCCATCGGGACACATTCGTCTGTAAACTCAAAGAGCTGGGATGCTGCAACTGCGCAACGATGACACCGAACCTAACGACCACCGCAGCTACGAAGGAGTCACAGTGGTGGATATGCGGCAGGGATTTAACCAAATTTCTATAGCCGAGGGGGACAAGGCCAAGACAACTTTTCACGGGCCGGATGGGGAGTACGAGTGAAATCGGATGGCGTTCGGATTGAAGAATGCCTCGCTCCTGTTCCAGTGGGTCATGGATGCGGTGCTGAGGGGGATGAAGGAAGCCCTTTGTTACATTGACGACGTCATCGTGTTCAACGCGACGGCAGAAGAGCATGTGGAGCGGCTGGCTGAGACGTTGAGGAGGATCAAGGCGGTAGGATTGACCTGCCAACCCAAAAAGTGCAGGTTTGGACATCTCACGGTTACCTACCTGGAGTTTGAAGTGTCAGGGGGAAGGCTGGCCATTCAGAAGGCCAAGGTGGACGTGCTGGACCGCGTGAGGCCACCACGGACAAGGGTGCGTTACGAAAGTTCGTGGAGAACTTCAGCAAGCGAGCAACCCCACTGAACAAGTTGCTGCGGGATGATCAAAAGTGGCAGTGGGGCGAGCCACAGAAAGCAGCACTGCTGGATCTTCTAGGGGCGGTGAAAGAAGGAGCGGTGTTGCAGTTGCCGCGCGTGGATGTGCCGTTCGTATTGTACACCGATTGGAGGAGTGCGGGGATGAGAGCCATCCTCGGGCAGCAAGAGGGAGGGAGGAGAAGGTAGTGGCGTTTGCTAGTTGCGATGGGCGGTCTCATGTCTACTTCCACTAGGACATCGTCTACAAATCCGGGTTACACAACAAGGCAGACACGTTGAGCCACCCTGAACATGTACCAGGCATCTAGATCGATGGGATGAACCCTCTGCTCAAGGGTCTATTGCAACATGGATACTCCATGCATGCGGAGACTGCTAAAGCACAAAAACAGAATCTGTTACAGTGGGAGAACGACCTAGCGGTAAGGAAGGGTCCAGTAAATATTTGGGTAACGAACTATGCCCCGCTCCGACAGATCTCATGGAGGAGTTTCACGACGTAGCATACGCAGGACATTTCGGGAGCAAGAAGATGTTAGCGGGGATAGCTAAATATTACTATTGGCCTCGGTTGGCAGCAAACGTGCAGCAGTTTGTCACCTCATGCGACACATGCCAGCGGATGAAGAGTAGCAAGCAGAAAAAATCAGGGTTAGTTCAGCCTCTACCCGTACCGGAGAAGCCATGGCAAGTCGTCAGCCTAGGATTCATGACTGGGCTTCCTTCGACCCCACGAGGGCATGATGCTATACTCGTGGTGATCGATAAGTTCTCTAAAATGGGACATTTCATCCTGACCAACGCCACGGCTACAGCTGAAGCAACTGCTCGCCTCTTCTTCGGTCGCATCATCACCATCCATGGCATCCCCGCTATACTTATCTCGGACAAAGACGCCAAATTCACTAGTAAGTTTTGGAGGGAACTCATGGATTTGTTTGGGACAAATCTTGCAATCTCTTCAGCCTACCACCCCTAGACAGACGGACAGATAGAGCGACTCAATCAGGTGGTTGAACAGTTACTGTGCACTTCTTGTAAAGACGACACCAGCCACTGGGATCTACAGTTACCGACGCTTGAGTTCGCTTACAACAACGCTTCACATGCGGCCACAGGGAAATCTCCTTTCTTCCTATGCTATGGACGGGAAACACTTACCCCACAGTAGCCAACCACACCGGCACACATCCAAGCCGCATACGACTTCGTCACCACCATGTAGCAGCTATGGGAGAAGACTCAGCTCGTGTCACCACGATGCAGAACTCCCAGAAGCAGTATGCGGATCGACATTGACGAGATCACTCAGTAGCGGCCGGAGATCAGGTTCCTCTCGAACACACGCAACTTGGACGTGTCCCATCTTCCGTCCAAAATCTGGCCTCGCTTCTATGATCCCCTTCGCATTGAGGCAATGGTGACTCCAGTAACATTCCGCTTGGGCTTACCTTCTACGTGCAAGCTTCATAACGCTTTCCATGTTCAGCTACTACAAGGACCCCAACCAACAGTTCATGGGACGACAGCTACCGCCACCACCACCACCTGTTCTCGTACAGGATGAACCAGAGTAAGAGGCGGAAAGAGTGCTCGCTCATCGACGCATGTGCGGCAACACGCTCGAGTTCCTGATACGCTGGAAGGTATATGACCCAATGGACGACAGTTGGGATGCAAACGCTGATATGGGCAACGCACGCCGTGCTCTCAATGATGATCTTCTCAAGCAGGGTGTTTCTCATGCAACCCAGCTTTGATGGGGGGACGTGTGAGAGTACGACGGCTAGCCTTACCTTTATTTACCATATTATAATATATAAACCAGTTCCTTCGATCCTCACAGGCGGAATCCCTCGATGCCGCACGTTGCAGCACCTGCAAGATGGCGCTCTTACATTTTTTCGTAAACTGAGAATGCCCCGCAAACCTTCACTGCCCCCGCACCTTCGCCGGCCGCGTCCTCTGGCGTGTCATTGGTCTCCAAAAGGCACCACACCGCGCAAGCGGTGCCGGTGAGGACGTGGAAGAACCACGTTGACGAGACGCACATCTTGGGCGTGACATTCGCGGCCACGGGTGCGAACGCGGCACAAATCTATACGCAGGAGATCATGTTGGTCGCCAACTTCTCCTTCTCGTCCGACCTCGGGATGTCACGGAGCCTCAGAGAGAGCAGCACGGTCTTACAATAGTTTGTGATAGGCGGCGACCACCTCCTGGAACCTGCGAGACAAGAAGGACGACCCATAGTCACCATCGGCATCTGCGGGAACTGACAAAAACAAGATCCTTAACGACCATTCGACATGCGCACCTGTCACGAAACGCGTTGGTGCCACGGCACCTCATGACCGTCCACATGCCAGCCGGCATCTTTTTTGCCACTGCCCACTCCGGCTTCCACTGCTTCATCACATCCTCATTGACCCCAATGATGTTAGAATGTAGAACTGAACGAGAATGTGTGAAACTAGGCAGCAGGGTGATACAAGTAGGAAACCCTAGCAATGTTGTACCCCCTAAGGCTAAACCCACTATAGCCTACACAATATGAACATGTATAATGTTTGACACACCCCCATAGGCTAAGTGGGAGACAACCAGATGGTCACAAGATCAGTCAAAGCAAAGCAAAACAAGCTCAGGGTGGATCTCAAGGAAACCGCACAAATTCCGAGCACAAGCAAGTGGTCACAAGACCAGTTCGTATGCAGTTTGATAATAAAACAAGAGGTACAGTGATCACAACCTAACAAGAGTAAACATGCAGGTATATATATATAGAGATCACAGTACAAACAGAGTCAAGAAGTGAGCAAGTGAGGGAGAGTAGGCACAAGGCCTAGAACAGTACAGATTCGCTGATGGTCACAAGGCTGAAGCGCCTTGGTAAACACATCAGCAGTGTTGGCCCGAGTGGCCACGTAACGCAGACGAATCTGACCATGATGCTGCAGCTCTCGAGCAAGGAAGTAGCGCAGAGCGATGTGCTTCGTCCTGTGCTCCAGTCTGTGCTCCTAACACAAGGCAATGGCGGCCTTGTTGTCAACATACAGCACTAGAGGAGAACGAGGCCGCTCTCCCAGGTCGGTCAGTAGGTAGGTGAGCCAGCGTAACTCCTGTGCAGCCATGGCTGTGGCGTAGATCTCAGCCTCACAACTGGAGCTAAGAACAGAAGAAGAGCGACTAGAACGCCAAGAAACTGAACCAGAGCCAAGGTTGAAGGTGTAACCCTGAGACGACCGCTGCGTAGCCTGGTCCTCAGCCCAAGAAGCGTCTGAGTGACCCGTGAGGACAACGTTGCCCCGAACTCCAAGCACGAGCCCCATGCCCGACGTACTGCACAAGTAGCGCAACACCCTCTTAGCGGCATCCATGTGCTCCTTCCGGTGACGGCCGGGAGCGACATAGCATGCTAGGATGCTAAGAGGGTATGCCAGGTCAGGTCGAGTGCATGTCATCAGGTACATGAGGCAGCCCACGAGCTTTGGATACGGGCCACTCGGCTCTACGGACTCATCTGAAGGCAGAGCTGAGAGCGAGTGACCGGTAGGCAGAGAAGTGGGCTGAGGCGAGGAGTACGTGAAGCGGAAGCGCTGAAAGACCTGCGGCACCATGTGTGACTGAGTCAGGGTGATGGTGCGCTATGCTCTGTCTCGGGTGATCCGCAAGCCAAGATAGCTTGTCAGCTCACCCAGATCTGTGCACGTGTGTCTCTTCTGCAGCTCCGACTTCACGTGGGCGAGTGCCTCAGTGTCAGCAGTAGCAAAGACCAAGTCGTCTACGTAGACAAGAACGTAGAACGGAGGCATAGTGGTGTCGGTACGTAGAAACAGCGACGGGTCAGCAGTAGAAGGAGCAAACCCAAGAGTAGCAAGAGTAGTCCTCAGTGTGTCGTGCCACTCACGGGGTGTCTGGCGGGGACCGTAGACTGGCCGCCGGAGGCTCCACTGGGTACCAGGAGGGAACGACCCAGTGAAGCCAGGTGGGCAGTGCAGCCGGATCTCCTCGTGCAGGCTGCCCTGTAAGAACGTAGTGCTGAAGTCAAGAGAGTGGAGCTCGTAGTCACGCTGAGCAGCGATGTGCAGCAGAACTCGAAGATTGGTCATCTTCGGGGTCGGGGAGAAGGTCTGGAAGAAGTCAACTCCCTCTCGCTAACTGAAGCCTCGTGCAACGTAACGCGCCTTGAAGACAGGCGGAGAACCCGGCGGCCGCTTCACCATGAAAATCCACATGCCACTGACAATGTTCGCCCCAGGTGGGGGAACCTCGTCGACGTAGGTGCCTGTGGACTTCCACGAAGCCATCTCTGCGTCCATGGCTGTCTTCCACTGAGAGGAGTAGGGACCCTCCATCGCCTCTGCGTAGGAGCATGGGGTCGGGATGTCTGGTGCATCCGGGTCTCCCTCAGGGGCAACCAGCATGGACACGAGATGAGGCAAAGAAGCAGCAAAGCACTCAAACTCCTCTTGTCTGTCCTCAAGGACGTCCGTGCAAAGAGCACACTCACCCCCGATAGACGGAGGACAGACAAACTCAGACTGAGACTCAGTAACAAGGCTAGCGGCGTAGTCTAGACGACAGGCAGCAGCAAAGTCAACAAGCTCAGCGACTAGAGCAGACGCAGCAGAGGACTCAAAGGAAGGGTCAGTGACAGCAGTAGCAAGGAGACGCGTGACAGTAGGACTAGCAGCACAAAGAGAGTCAGACTCCGGGTCAGCAAGAGCAGGAAGAGAGGTCGCTGGTGGAGACGGCAATGGGACACGCTGCGGAGCAGTAGAGGGACACAGGGTCATATAGTGAGTGCCAAGGACAGGAGGAGGACGCTGACGTGGAACACGACGACCAGTGCGGACAGTGCGGACAGGCGACTCTGGACGCAACTCAGACAACTCTGGACGAGTCTCAGGCGACGAAGGACGAGACTCAGGCTCACGACGCTCCGTAAGACCTCCCGTCGGTGCAGTGTAGGGAGAAGGACCAGAAAGTGGAGAGACTGGCTGTAATTGTGACTGCGATTGGACAAGCGGTGGACTCAGTAGGGGAGGAGTAGGACAAGGAGAGGGCGGAAGGCCAAGAACCTGCTGAAGGAGCGGAACGTAGTACAGCCGTGGCCGCTCAGCACCTCCAGCTCCAACCCCCTCAGCAAGGCCAGTCCCAGCAGCACTAGCAGCACCACCAGCAACAGCAGCGTGCCCAGTAGCTCCAGTACCAGCAGCACCTCCAGCAGCGCCAGCAGCACCACCAGCAGTAGCAGCACTTCCAGCAGCTCCAGCAGCACCAGTACCAGCAGCACCTCCAGCAGCGCCAGCAGCACCGCCAATAGCAGCAGTACCACCAGCAGCTGCAGTAGCTCCAGCACCAGTAGCACCTCCAGTAGCGCCAGCAGCACTAGCAGCACCTCCAGTAGCGCCAGCCGCACCGCCAGCCGCAGGAGCACCTCCAGTTGCTCCAGCAGCACCAAAACTAGTAGTACCTCCTGCAGCGCCAGCAACACCTCCAGCAGCAGCAGTACCTCCAGCAGCTCCAGAAGCTCCAGGGTCCACGACACCGGGAGCGCCACTCCGGAGACTGCAGCGCCTAGCGTACCACTCTCAGAGCTGCTGGGGAGAGGGCAGCTCCCGCCTAGGAGGGGAAGCACTAGCACCAGCTCCGGCACCACTCCGAGCTCCATAAGCACCTCTCTTGAAGCTGCAGTACTGTAAGTACCACTCACGCAGCTGCTCCGAGGAGAGGCCTCCCCCAAGTGCAGCACGCTCAGGCTCAGTACTCTCAGAAGTAGCACTCCTAGGCTCAGCACCCTCACGCTCAGCACCTCCAGACTCAGCACCCGCAGGCTCCGCACCCCCAGGCTCAGCACCCCCAGACTCAGCACCCGCAGGCTCCGCACCCTCAAACCCCGCACCCCCAGGCTCAGCAACCCCAGACTCCGCAACCCCAGGCTTCGCACGCTCAGGCTCAGCACCCCTGGCAGGACGAGAGTCGACAGCTACCTCGACAGGCTCAACCGGGTCTACCAGGGACACACCTGAGGGAGCAACACCCTGAAGGGGGAGGGGGTCTACCACAACAGCACCTGGCGCGAGGAAGAGAGGCGGGGGGGTAGCGGGGAAGTGCGGTAGGGGAAGAGGCGGTAGTAGGGCACGGACTCGTCAAAAGTGACGTCCTGAGAGGGCAGGACACGGCGCGAGGTGGCGTGGTAAAACTGCCAACCTGACGCGTCCGGGACAAAGCCAAGGAAGACACAGGGAACAGGGCCGGAGGAGAGCTTGTCCGCGAACGTATCGCGAACAAAAGCTCGGGATCCCCAGACCCACAAACGCGACGCATCGCCAACCTCTCCCGTCCAACGCAGTGTCGGCGAAGTCTCCGGAACGGAGACACGGGGCCAGAGGTTGAGCTGATGCGCAGCGTATCGGACCGCAAACGGCCACAGAAAGTGGGGGGCAGCCGCATGGATCAAGGAGGTACGTGCAACATCCATGACCAAGCCAATGCGGCGCTCAGCAACCCCATTCTATTGTGGAGAGGCCGGAAGCGTGAACGACTGGCGGATGCCGTGCTCCGCACAGTTGGCTGCCAAGAGGTCGGAGGAGAACTCACCACCTCTGTCAGAGTGCAGACGCAGGACAGAAAAGTCTGCGTGGAACCGCTCACTGAGCTGGAGACGAGAAGAGCGGATCCAAGGGATCAAAACATCAGGGACCTCACCCTTGGTGCGCAAGGGGAAGACCGTCGTGTAGCGCGATTAGTCGTCAACAACGATCAGGAAGTACCTCTTCTGACCCTGTCCACGGATGCGGGTTGGGCCCCATACGTCGATGTGGAGCGTCTGCAAGGGAGCAGTCGTCGGGGGAAATGAGGAGGAGTGAGGAGCGCCGCGCTGCCGCCCCTCGACACAGGGAAGGCAAGGAGGAGCAGGCGAGGGTGGGAGTGGAGGGAGAACCCTGGGAAGACCAGAGACAAGGTACCGGTTGTGCATGGCACGAAGGCGCTGCACTGACGGGTGACCAAGACGGTGATGCCGGAGGACAGTCTCGAGTGCCAGAGAGCGACACGAGCAGGGGGCAGACAGCTGACCTGACACAGACGCAGACGCAGCTACCTATGGGGACTCAGTGGTCAGTGTGTATAGGTCCGACCCCGGCTGCCGAGTGAAGATAGCCAGGTGGCGGCCCGTCCGAGCGCACGTGCAGTGTGTCACACGCTCGTAGGCAGGGATAAACTGGTGGATACTCCCGTCCTGAAGCGCACTACCCCCCACCACGTTCGTAGAGAACGAGGGGAGGTAGAGACCTGACAGTGTGCCCGAAGGGACCGCAGGACAAGGGAGAACAGTAGAGGAGGTCGCAATGACCGGACCCCCAGAGGGGTCAGCGAGGGAGACTGCAACCGGCCGAGCAAGCTGCTCAAGGGCAGTGCGGTCACGAAAGAAACAGCGGGAAGCGCCTGAGTCCAGTGTGAAGGTGTGCAGTGCCTCAGTAGACGCAGTACCAGAGGGCGCAGACTCACGAGTACCTAGAGCAGCAGCCTCACCAGCACCTGGGGCAACAGACACATGAGCACCTAGTGCAGCAGCCTCACCAGTACCTAGAGTAGCAGACTAGATACCGGGGTCATGCTGCACACACAGGTGACAGGCACTCTCACCACTAGTAGGAAATGCATACATGGCAGTGAGGATAGCATCATAGTCAAGAGCATAGAGATCTACCCTCTGCCTAAGCAGCTCCACCCAGTCAGGGAGCTCAGCCGCGTCGCCAAACTTTGTACGCCAGGCGTCGCTCAGACGAGCGACGCAGCGGGACTCTGTGTGACCAAACGTCCTGCAAGGCTGACTAGTCCGAGCACTAGTGCGAATGACGTACGGGCAGCGAGCAGTACCCCGTGACCCTCCACGCTGAGCGTACCACTCACGAAGCTACTGGGGCGTGAGGGACTCACTCGGACGTCGCGGGAGCTGCATCTGGCCATCGCCAGGAGCAGCAGTAGCAGTAGTAGCAGCAAGAGTAGTAGCAACAGCGCGGCCACCCCTACAACCCCAACCAGCATACCACTCACGAAGTTGTTGGGGCGTGAGGGACTCACGTGGACGGCGCTGGAGCTGCATTTGGCCACGCCAGGAGCAGAAGTAGAAGTAGAAAGAGCAATAGCAGCAGGAGCAGCAGTAACAACAATACGGGCAGGGCAGTGCTCATCACTGGTGAGAAGGGCAGGCGTACGACCATGGTAACGGCGAGGCCGCTACCACTGCAGGGCGAGGGCTCCGCGGCAGCTGCAAGGGCGGCTGCTCCAGGGGCAAGGGGCGGCTGCTGCAGGGGCGGCTGCTCCAGGGGCCAGGGGCAGCTGCTCCCTTTTTTTTTTGTTAATAATTAATTATTTATTTTAGGGTTTGGCAGAGCGCACTCAGCGCTGCAGAGGCGGCTCGCGGGCTGCAAGGTGGCTCGGGCAGCAGCGAGGGGGGGGGGGGGGGGGGGGGGGGCGGCGCGCGGCTCCCCTGGGCGCCGCGACGGGGCAGCGGGGGGGGGGGGGGGGGGGGGGGGGGGGGGGGGGGAGGGGGGGGGGGGGGTGGGCGGGCGCGCGCGGCTCCCCAGGGCGTCGCGACGGGGCAGCGGGGGGTCGCGCGCGGCTCCCTAGGGCGTCGCGACGGGTCAGCGGGGGCCGAGCGCGGCTCCCCAGGACGTCGCGACAGGGCAGCGGGGGCCGATTGCGGCTCCCCAGGGCGTCTCGACGGGGCAGCGGGGGCCGAGCACAGCTCCCCAGGGCGACACGACGGGACAGCGGGGGTCGCGCGCGGCTCCCCAGGGCAGCCCGACAGGGCAGAGGCAGCGCCCACGGGCGACGCGCGGCTCGGCAGGGCAGCGCGCTGGCTGCAGGGGCGGCTCTCGGGCCTGACGGGCCTGCAGAGGCGGCTCGGGGGGGCCTGACGGGTGTGCAGAGGCGGCTCGGGGGCCTGACGGACCTGCAGGGGCGGCTCGAGGGCCGTACTAGCTTGCAGGAGGCAGCATGAGGGCTGCAGGACGACACGCGGGCAGACCGAAGGGCGGGTTGCACGGGGGCGCACGAGGGCGCACGTAAGTTAGGGCGCACGAGGGCGCTTCTAGCGGAATAGTGGGCCCGTAGGAGAAAGCGGTCCTAGGTAGCAACTTAGGCTCGTGATACCATGTTAGAATGTAGAACTGAACGAGAATGTGTGAAACTAGGCAGCAGGGTGATACAAGTAGGAAACCCTAGCAATGTTGTACCCCCTAAGGCTAAACCCACTATAGCCTACACAATATGAACATGTATAATGTTTGACAAATGAAACTCCTCAAATATTATGTCGCTTATGAAGCCATCGAAAATGGACGCGGCGATGGCGTTGCAGTAGGCGGCCTCAGACCTGTTAGGCGAACGACAAATGTATCGGGCCTTTCTGGCCAGTTTCAACTCCCCCACAAACCCCTTCGAGGCCTTGTCTGCGTGGACGCCAGAACCCTTTCGACCCTTCTCGGCGATCACATTCGTCGTCCCTTTCGAACTGTCGGCCTTCGTCTTGCGGCTTTTCTTCGCGTCGCCGACACCACCCGTTGTGGCATGGCGGAGAGTTGGGGCCGCTCGCGGGACGGGCCTCTTCAGCTAACGCAGGCGCGGCAGCTGTACCCTGTTTGGTTCCCACACCGGTATCTACCTCGTTGATTCTTGCCCTCATGATCTCGATGTCAATGTCCGGCAAATTCAGTTTAGGGTCGACGTCGTACTCGCTTCCCATCTCTATGGTCCCAAAGTAGCAAGTGGCCGACGTCCCCTCCACATCCGTTTCCACCGTTGTGCCACTCGGGTGTGCTGTCGTCGTTATGACATGTGCCGACTGTCCAAGCTGGTCGATCGCCTCAGCGGGCACTGGTGGTCGCGCGACATGAGCATTGTTGCTCGGCGCTGGTGGGATTTCTGCCCTTTTCAATGCAGCGAACTAGGTGGCTTGGCATTTTGTACGTTGGGTAACCACTGAGGGAAGGCGCGACCGTCGGTGGTGCCGACAGCGTAGCCAATATGCCCCAACATCCTTGTCAGCCACACTTGTCCCCAGAGTGGTTGAGTTGGTTGCGTGGGCAGTGACCGCTGTAGGCGGAGGCGGGTTTGTCAGCAATTGGGTAGTGACGTTGTCGGCGGAGGCAGGTTCGGCAGCAAAACACGAGACACGATTGTGGGCGTCTCCACTACGCTGGTGGTCGCGCGGGCAGTAACCGCTTTGGGCAACGCCCAGGTCGGCGCCGACACAAGAGCCGACGAGGTGGCCGTCTCGACCACGCTGCTCGGTCGCATGCCTAAAGCACCCGAGACAGGGCCGACAAGTTCGTCGACCGGCTGTGCCGTAACGCCTCTCGGACACGTGGCAGGTGCACCCGCAGGAATGGTCATGGGGTGGAATTGTGGTCCAACAGGAGGTTCCCACTCTGCTTCTCGAGCACCGATGTAGCGCCCAAAAGATCGTGGGCCAACTGTTGATCAACGTCGCTCGGTGGCCCACCAGGAGCGTCGGCAGCACTTATCGTCAAGGAGGAATGGCGGACCTCCACGGGATTCCCTGAATGCTTCTTGGCGTGAAGGGCGGGGGGGCGAGTCACCCCCAGATAGCACGGCCGTCGAACCCCTTTCGCTATTTGCTTCAGCAGCAACTTGTCGCAAGCTTCCGAGGCTCTGCGATGCCGCCCCTGCCTCGTTCAACATATCGTCGACGCTCGGACGTCGAACCGACATAGCGGCTGCAGCATCTACACCGACTTTGCATTTCACCCCGGGTCCTTTACTTCGCTTTGCGCAGCTGGCTTCCTCCCCGGCCTGGGTTTGGTCATCGTCAACCCTTTTCCCACTGAGTGGCGCTGGCCTTTGCGACGGCTCTTGCTCCACGTCTCTTGCTCCAGAGCCTCTGTGCATCACCGACACAAGAACTGTCAGGAGGTACTGGAACCCGAGGGTACCAAAGCCCTCTTTGGTTGCGGAGGTGACAGCCTTCACCACGTTATCCCGTAGGTCTTGGACGACTTTCGAACACAACGCATTGGTAAACGTGGAGGCGGGGGGTGGCGAGAGGCTGCGTATGACGGCTGCGGCGATCTTTTTGGTCGAGCTGTCGACGTCTGTCTTCACCTTAGTGGACGAGGCGGTTTTGGTCTTGTCAGCCACTACATCGGGTAGACCGCCCAACACCAAGTCAACGTGCGCGTCATGGTTCTGTTTTCCCGTATTGAGAGCATCCATTGATAACCGTACGCCCTCCATAACCTGCAGCCACTTCTCGTTCATGTGTGCTATGACGGCAGGCCGACCGGCCGTCGCATCCTACGTGACTACCGTGAGAGACTTGACGACTCCTTTGACATTCGCCTCCGCCGACACCTCGAGGGTGGACACGCGCTCGCTAACCGTCGAGAGCATATCGACAGCCATATTCATCACGGACACTAGCTTGTCTATGCGGGCCTGCTCGGCGTCCAACCTCCTCTCTAAAACCGCCTTCTCCTCCTTCACCATTATGTTCTCCTTCTCCACCTTCTTCAAGCGATCCAGGACCGCCTTCAACGCCATTCTAGGTGTAGTTGACGACTTGGTGGGGGACGAAATCCCACTCGCCCGCACTTTCTGGCCCAGCTTCGATCTGCATGCCTTTGGCCGGCGAACTCTACACCTGCATCCGCTTCGCCGGTGACCTGCACTTCCTCATCCTCCTGCCCGCCCTCCTCCTCCTCGTCCTCGTCTTCCTCCTCCTCCTCTCCTCCTCCTCCTCCTCCTCCTCCTCCTCCTCCTCCTCCTCCTCCTCCTCCTCTTCCTCCTCCTCCTCCTCCTCTAGCCTATCATCGACTGACTTGAAGGTAGGCTTTCTTAATATGCCTTTGAAACCGTATCTCCAGCTGTGATGTGGCTGACTGCTGTCATGTAGCTAACGATGTTTATAAATTCTGTTTTTGCATAGACATTTCGGGCCTGATGATGAGGTTGTTGCTTAAGCTACTGATGCTGAAACATTTGTTGAAGCTGCTACAATTGTAGTTGAATCTTCTGTAGCTGCTGTTGAAGATCTGGTGATTCTTGCTACTTAACGTGTTGTTGATGATTCTCTTGTTGATGTTGAGCCTGGTGTTGAACTTGCTACTGATGATTATGTTGCTTGTAGCATTTCTCTGTAGTATGTCTGTACTTGTTGCAAACTTTGCAGAAATTCTTGGACCTTGTGTAAAAACTCAGAAAATTGTGCTGTTGTTCTTCATCATGGGAAGTCAATCCATTTTGCTTAACTCTTTCTTCATGCAGGTCCATGTCTTGCTGCTCCGCCAGAAGTGCAGCACAAAGAGCGCCTTCAGATAAGTTGGCATGTACTTGTAATACTGCTCTGCATTGTCTCCAATCTGGTCCAAGTCCCGCAAGTAGTATTGTCATGAACATGTCTTGAGGGAAGTATCCAACACACTTAAGAAGTTGATCCCGTAAATCTCTTCTTCTATTGATGTACCCTGAAGCCTTCTCTCCTGGCTTCATCTGTATGGTTGCGAGTTGTTCTAAAATCTTGCTTTGTGTCACTTTGTCTTTCCCTAAATAGAGGTGCTATAGATAGCTCCAAGCGGCTTCCATTGGTGCGTTGACGTTGATGTACAAACGGATGCCAAGCTGCTCTACAGGTGTGAGATTTCCTAACAATACCGTGTAAGCAGTCATTGACTCACTTTTGTATTTCTGTTGTTGTGACGTTGTGCCATTGGCACGAAAAGGTGTTGAGCTGTTGAAGAGATGACCGATGCCGGCTGAGTGGACAAGGAGCTCGAACTCGAAACTCCAGGTATAAAAACATTTGCCATTGAACGGTGGTGTTGTATTGATATTCGTCACCTTGCTGATGCTAGTCATGGTTCTCACCATAAAACCGTCATCCTGCTGTTATTGCACTCCTTGGTGCGATTGTGCATGTGAGTGAGGCAATGAAGAACCAACAGCTGGTGCAGTAGGTGGCTGAGTCATAGCTGTAGTTGTAGTTCAGAGGTCTAATAAATCAAAGCAGCTCTCATACCATGTTGGATTGAAACTTCTAAGAGAATCATAAGGATCAAACGCTCTTGGATAGATAAACTTGTATGTGTAGCGGAAGCTGTAATAGAATTGTTGAATAACAGTTGGTTTAATAAAAGCAAGCATTACAATGGGTTTATAGCTAGGCGAAAGTATGTATTCGCTAATGTACCTACTAAATTATTCAAAGAGATTGTACCCTTTCGCTACAGTAAAGCCCTGTTCGCTGACGCCATCATTTCTAGAGAAGCCATCATTTCTACTTTAGCTACTTAGTAATTTCTTGAAATGTAAAACTCTACTTTATTGTCGTAAACGGAAACAGCGGAACGGATGACTAAGGGGCAAGGGTGATATAAATAGGAACCCTTAGAGTGTTGTACCCCCTATAGCTAACCTCACTACAGCCGAACATCATTATATAAAATTTGACACACCCCCATAGGCTAAGTGAGGGATAGCAAGAGAGAAGCAAGAACCACAAACAATCACAAGACCAGTAAAGAGAAGCGACAAAACAAATTTCAGGGTGGATCACAAAGTCACCACAAGTGTGTGCACAAGCAACGGGCCACAAGGCTAGTTCAAGAGTGCTTAGAGATATATAAATGCAAGTACAAACAACAAGAAGCAAGTCCACAACAAACGAGGGCCTGTCTCAACAAGGCCTAACGGCAGACAGAACATGTGGTGGTCACTAGGCGGAAGGGCTTTGGTGAAGACGTCGGCAGTGTTGGCCTTTGAGGCCACGAAGTCCAAACCTTCCTGGCGAATATCATGTCGTCGACGTAGACAAGGACGAAGAAATGTGTGGGCCCTGAACAAACGAACACGGACAGGTTGGCAGTAGAAGGACGGAACCTGAGTTCAACAAGAGTGGTGCGTAGCGTGTCGTGCCACTCACGGGGCGCCTGGCAGAGACAGTAGACTGGTCGCCTCGGGCTCCAAGTGTCAGTAAAACCAGGAGGACAGTGCAGCCAGATCTCCTTGTATAGGCGGCACTGGAGAAAGGCGGTGGAGAAGTCGAGGGAATTCAACTCGTAGTGACGCTGTGCTGCAACGTGAAGCAACACCCGAAGAGCAGTCATCTTTGGGGTCGGGGCGAAGGTCTGGAAGAAGTTGACTCCCTCACGCTGACTGAAGCCCCTAGCAACGTAGCGCACCTTGAAGACAAGCGGTGATCCAGGCGGCCGCTTCACCTTGAAGATCTACATGTCATCAACTATGTTCGCCCTAGGCGGGGGAACTGTATCGACGTAAGTGCCCGTGGATCTCCAAGACTCCATCTCTGAATCCATGGCCGCTTTCTAGTGAGAGGCCCACTGCCCTGACACTACCTCACAGTATGTGCGAGGAGTCGGTACGTCAAGGACGTTGGGGTCTCCCACAGGGGCTAGCAGCATGACACAAAGAGAGGGAAAAGCGGCTGTGAGGAACTCCAGCTCAAACTGCGTGAGACGTCACAGCCAAGGGTAGACTCACCCCCGGCAGACAGAGGACGGGCAGCCACCACTCGGGTGGCGTAGTCAAGGCGACGAGTGGTAGATTGGTCAATGACAGTGGTGGTAAGAGCCAAGACAGACGATGGTGGGGCACGAGGGTCTGTGACAAAGGAGGCGAGAACACGGGAGACAACGCGACGAGCAGTACGGTAGTAGTCAGAGATAGGGGTAGAGGGGGCAGGTAGCCGACTAGACACAGCCACTCTTGTGAAAGTAGTATGTAGAGCTAGGAGCCATAGCTAGGTAAACCCTAGCTAGGCAAGAGAGAATTGAAGAAAGGAGGGGGTTTGACTAGCAACAGTTGGGATACAAATAGGAAACCCTAAGGGGCTGTACTTACTACAGAGTACCCCACTGCAGACTAGACAAGCATTATAATCTGACAACTCTGGTGCACCGCCGAACTCCAGGGCGGTGTTACGGGTGTCGGCAAGGTAGGCGAGGCAGCACTCGACCTCACGTC
This sequence comes from Closterium sp. NIES-65, assembly GCA_948144175.1. Lineage (NCBI taxonomy): Eukaryota > Viridiplantae > Streptophyta > Zygnematophyceae > Desmidiales > Closteriaceae > Closterium > Closterium sp. NIES-65. Next base: position 101,316 of record CANXME010000140.1, read on the forward strand.
AGTGCTGGTCGCTCCTCAATGTCAAGCCGCTCCCCAACTTGCTGCACGAGAAGGCGATGCCTGGCCTCATCGTCGTCGCCGCGAAGTGCAGTGAACCGATCTTCTGATCATCCTCCTCCTCCTCCTCTCGCGCCTGATCACCCATTTGCGGCATGGCGCTCGCTGCGACGAGCACGGCGGCAAGCTGGCCGCGTTTCCCTCATCGACAGCCCGTCGTTTTTTCCTTCGTCGCCTGCCCGTTGCTAGCCCGTCGCCAGCCCGTCGGGTTTCCCCTGTCGCGTTTCCCTCATCGTCAGCCCGTCGCGTTTTCCCCCTGTCACCACCTCTGCCCGCGCCTACACCTGCTGCCGAGTTTGCGCGAGAGTGGGGAAGGGGGGGGTGGGGGGGTGGCATCGAGAATGAAGGAGACGGTGTCCGTGGCGGTCGCCGCAACCCTTTCCCCCCCGTCCCGTTTTCTTCCCTCTCGTCGCCTCGCTCCGCCCGACGCATTCCTCCGGCCCCCTGCCCGTCACCCCTCCCCCGTCGCGATTGTTCGCATGTGCAGTGGCGGTGGCTGTGGGTGGGAGAGGGAGGAGGGGAAGGGATTGGCGGCAGAACGCTGTGGGGGGGAGAGGGAAAGGGGGAAGGGAGTGGCGGTGGAATGCTGTGGGGGAGAGAGGAAAAGGGGAAAGGGAGTGGCGGCGATCACCTCCAGCGCACCGACGATCGCACCAGCGCTTGCGCGCCTCCTATCGTCAGATCCCGCCCAGCTTGTAGCCCGTCTGCAGCTCGTCCCACCCGTCGCGCCCCATCAGCACTAGGCACCAGCACCAGCGCCAGCCGCCAGCACCAGCACCAGCTCCAGCTCCAGCCGCCAGCACCAGGTACCAGCACCAGCGCCAGCCACCAGCACCAGGCACCAGCACCAGCGCCAGCCGCCAGCACCAGGCACCAGCACCAGCGCCAGCCACTAGCACCAGGCACCAGCACCAGCGCCAGCCGCCAGCACCAGCACCAGCTCCAGCGCCGTCACGCCAGCACCAGGCAACAGCACGAGCGCCAGCCGCCATCACCAGCACCAGCACCAGCTCCAGCGCCGTCACGCTAGCACCAGGCACCAGCACCAGCGTCAGCCGCCAGCACCAGCACCAGCACCGAAGCCAGTCACCAGCACCAGCACCAGCGCCGTCACGCCAGCACCAGGCACCAGCACCAGCAGCCCCACCGGTGACCAGCAGCCCCACGTGTGACCAGCAGCCCCACCTGTGACCAGCAGCCCCACCTGTGACCAGCAGCCCCACTGGTGACCAGCAGCCCCACCTGTGACCAGCAGCCCCACCTGTGAAGGAATGTACAGGGACCATCGTGGGTGGGGAGGGGTATGGAGGAAGAAAGCGGGGGAGGGAGTGCGGTTCCAGGGGGCGGTTGACATGGGGGGTGAGGTTAATGGGGGTCGGTTGATTGGGGGTGGGGATGTGGGGGTTAGTAAGAGGGGACGCCGCAGCCACCCCCGCACCTCCTCTCCTCATCCCTCACTCGCCTCCTTTGTTCTTATCTCCTCTCCTCTCCCCTCTCTCTCTCGCCTCCTCCTCCACATTAACCTCTTTGCCATCTTTCACTGTGCCTGCAATACCCCTTCATGGGGTGTGACTTCCTCTAGCTATGTGCTGCAGGCAGTTAAGGGGGTGTGTCACGATATATATTTATACATATTTATAACTGCCTGTAGCTTTAGCTTTAGTGAAGTTATGTTTCCTTATTGGTGGTGCACCTTTGCTAGTTTGCTATATGTACCTTGTGTGCTATAATGAACAACACACATTCTCGACATTTCTCCTTTGCACAAACTCCTCGACACCCAATTGGCCTAGGGTACTAAGCCTAGGCTCCTAGTTAAACCCGGTTACCAGTTAAGTTAGTCTCGTAACATGAAGGCCACTCACAGGTGGGAACATCTACTGCAAAAGTGTCTGCTGGGACTGCCGCGGCTGCTGCTGCTGCTACGGCTACTGTAGCTATAGCTCCTGCTCTGCAACTCTAGCTATTGCCGCTCCAGCTCTAGCCTCTCCTACTCCAATCCCGACCTCTCCTCACGCTCGAGGCGAACAAGCTCCTGAAAACGTGTCGGGAAGCGGTGGGGAGGATGAGTTGGTGCGACAGTGCCTCCAGCTCCAGTCCCACATAACTAGCACCTCCAGTGCTAGTACCACCAACCGCAGAACTAGCACCTCTAGTGCCAGTACCACCAACTCCAGCACCCCCTGAACTAGCACCTCCAGTGCCAGTACCACCAACTCCAGCACCCCCAGAATTAGCACCTCTAGTGCCAGCACCCTCAGCTCTAGTACAATCAGAGTCAGCACCTCCAGAGTCACTACTCTCAGCTCCAGCACCTGTGCCTCCAGCACCAACACCCCTAGAGGTGATTGCACTCTGTCGGGGTAACTCTGACGGCTGCCGCGACAACTGTGCAGTCCACTGTGGGGAAGGAGGCCGTACCTGACGTGCGACCAAGGGGAGAGGGGTAGCGTTGGACACACATTACAGGGCAAGACCAGTGGGGGGTGGGGGCACCAGGGGGGCGGGAGCAGGAGGAGGAGCAGGGGCGAGGAAAAGGGGGGGGGGAGGGGGGGGGGGGGACCAGAAGACCTCGACTGGGGTAGCGGGCAAAGTAGGACACATAATCGTCAAACTGGACGTCACGGGAGTCAAGAAACGGGTGGAGGGGCAGGTGGTCAAACGAGAAGTCTCAGGAGTCCACTGGAAACCAAGGAAGACATAGGGGAGGGCGCGAGCCAAGAGCTTGTCTGCAGAGGTGTTGCAAACAAGTGCAAGGCAGCCCGAGACACGAAAGGCCAACCCAACCCCAGGTGACCCTGTCCAGAGAATGGTTGGTGAAACCTCAGAGTGAGAGACATGCGACCAGAGATTCAGCTGGTGGGCGGTGTAGCGAACCGCTTAGGGCCATAGAAAATGGGGCACACTGGCATGGATCATGGACGTGCAGGCAATGTTCATGACCAAGCCAATGGGGTGCTCAGCACCCCCATTCTTATGTGGGGACTCTGGAAGCGTCCAGAACTAGGTGATGCCCTGTTTGCTACAGAAACCACGAAGAACGCTGGAGCAGAACTCACCCCCACGATCGGAGTGGAGACAATGGACACGACTACCACGCGTGGCCTCAGTGGCCACCAACCATCTGCACAGCGTAGAAGTCACATCGGAATACTTCGCCAAGGGGAACACCATGGTGAAATGGGAGAAGTCGTCAACGACCACCAAAATTAAGCTCTCCCCCTTGAGTCCAGGGCAAGGGGTGGGGCCCTAGATGACCAAGTGGAGAGTCTGGAAGGGCACGGTGGCCGGACGAAGGGAGGAGGTGTGAGGAGTGGCACGCAGCTGACCCTCGACGCAAGAAGTGCACGGTGGAGCAGGGGAAGGAGAGAGTGACGCAAAGACGTGCGAGAGACCTTAGACAAGACCCTGGCTGGCCATGCTGCGGAGGCGTGGGAGGGACGGGTGACCAAGACGGTGGTGCCACAGGACTGTCAGGTGGGTTAGTGACCGACAGAAGCAAGATGCAACAACCTGACTGGACGCAGCTACCTGACCACATGGGACTACTTGACCAGTGAGAGCACCAGAGGGGACAGCCGGGCACGGGAGGGTGGTAGAGCTGCGCGCAACTACTGGTCCTGAAGTAGGATCAGCCAGTGCAACCAGAACCGGAGCAGGAATTGGAGTGAGAGTCGTGTGGTCGCAAAAAGAAGCAATGGGATGCGCCAGAGTCCAGCGTGAGAGAAAGTGACGCCTCAGCTGTAGGTACACTTGGGCTAGCAGCTGCACAAGCATCTAGACTAGAAGCACAAGCAGTGACACTAGCAACACAGGCAAAGAACCTAAGCTATGAACACGCGAGCAAACAGATCCAGCAGCACTATAGTCCACATCAGCATACATCATAGAGGCAAATTGCATGGCAGCAAACAAATCTACTGCAGACATCTGAAACAACGAGGGACAAAGGGAACAAGCCAGTGAGGCCCAGTACGGAGAGGGAGCGTCACCATACTCCGCGCGAAGGCGGTTCTTGAGCTGCCCAAAACATTGTCCCGGAGGGTGAAAGCGGCCACAGACTGTGACGTGTCCTAGTCTGGACAGGGTCTGTGCAAAGAGTAGGGGGGGTACTACGGGATTCCCAGCTGGGCGTGCCGCTGCCACACCATGCCTCCCCCGGTCCACCAGATCCCCACTGTCGGGGCTGCTGCTGTACCTGCCGCTGCGGTTGTCCCTGCTGTTGCGGCTGTCCCTACTGCAGCTGCGGTCCCTGCTGTTGCGGCTGACCCTACTGTGGCTGCTGCTGCTGGGGCCACCGCTGCTACTGCGCTGCTGCCGCAGTGTACCAACCGGCTACTCCAGCACTCCCTCCCATCGGGCCGGCACGCCCAGGGCCACCTCTAGTGCCGCCTCCACTAGACTGTGATGCACCAGTACTGCCCCCACCTCCGCCACCCCCTGAGTCACCCCTGCCGCCACCGACAGCGCCACCACCCTTCCCTCTTTTCTTACCTCCCTTACCCCGGAACTGCCCACCCGTAGTGGACACTGCTGCAGTCTCACCAGTAGCATGAGGTGCAGTGAAAGTGGGGAGCTGTGGAACAGTACACCCCTAAACAAGTGGCGGAACTACAGCGCCAGAAGCAGAGGCAACGGAGCAGATGTTGCTCTCGATGTCCTTCAGTGCTGAATCAAGGACGTCGATAGTGAGCTCAACAGGGTGCTTCCAAAGAAGCTCGTCGCGTACATGTGCAAGGCGGCCAGGGAGGGAAGTGGTTAGGAAGTGAATGGTAATGGGCATGGGAGGGGGAAGGATCGCAAGATGAGCCTCCGTATTCGCAGCACGGTAGCTAGCATCGAGCAAGCGGAGGTGGGTGATAAGGTCAGAAGTGCGCTCAAACGTGCAGAGGTTGGAAAGAAGGAACGGCAGGAAGAGATGACCAAGCGAGGAAGAGGAGGGAGTGGAGTAACGAGCTTTGATCGCAGCAAAGCAGGCCTAGGCAGATCGAACCTGGCTGAAGTGGGCCTCCTCAGTCTTAGGGAGAAGGATGGTGAGGGCAATACAAGCCGCATCGTCATGAGACTGCAACACTGACAGGGCTGCATGACCCTTATCGAAGCGCGCATGCTCCTCCTCAGTAGGCTCTGCAGGCATGTCTTGAGGGCGAGGAGGCGAAAGCAGGTCACTAGAGGCATGCGCCCAGAGTGTGTCGCCATCCCGGCGCTCACTCTGCAGGTACATCTCGACACGGAGGAGCTAGGTGGGAAAATTGAGTGCCCTACCCTCTGCATCGAAATGTAGAGGTCGAGGGTCCGCCATGGCTAGCGACCAACCGGACTAGGGGTGAAAGTGGACGAACGAACGAAGCCGGAAGGGCTAGTCTAGGAATGGCTGAAGCTACTGGTGGGTAGAGCCAGAAAGGGCTAGCATAGAGATGCTAGGCACTAGCCATGTCTACCCTAGGGAGGTTAACTGCAGCTGCCAGCCGCCGCAGAGAAAGCCTATGGCAGAAGGTGGGGCCTTAGATCGGGGGGGGGGGGGGGCGGGGCCTTAGGACGAGGGGCCGCAGGACCTTAAATCAAGGGGCCGCTGGGCCTAGGAACGAGGGGCAACACTGCTGCTAAAACAAGAGGCTGCAAGGCCTTAAAACAAGGGGTCAAGGTGCCTGTGAACGAGGGGTTGCGGGGTTGTTGTGGCGCTCGCAGCAACTGGTGCTCGGGACGGGGCAGCGTGCTGGGACGGGCTGTGTGCGGGGCTTGCGGGCTGCGCGTGGCTGCGGGCTGCGCGCAGGTGGGACGGGGCAGGCTACGGGGAGCAAGCTGCGCGCGGCTGCGGCGGGCTGCACGCCGCAGGCTGCGCATGGCTGTAGGCTGTGTGCGGGCGGGACGGAGCGGGCTGCGAGCAGCAGGCTGCGCGCGGTTGCGGGCTGCGCGCTGGCGGGACGGGGCGGGCTGCGGGCGGGACGGGGCGGGCGGCGGGTAGTGGGCTGCACGCGGGCGAGACGGGGCGGGCTGTGGGGAGCCAGCTACGCGCGGGCGGGACGGGGCGGGCTGCGGGCAGCGGGCTGCTCGCGGGGCGAGGTAGGCTAGGCGGGGCGATAGGCTATCTTAGGCTAGGATCGGGCTAACGTACCCGGTCACTGGCCCGGGCGTTGCTGTGTACACCAGTGGTGCCGATCCTTGGTTTAAGGTGAGATCAATGACGCTCCTGAGGAATGGAACGTGCCTGGACGGTTTGGGGAATAAAATCATGCCGACTGCCAATGGGGACGGGTCGTACACTGCGAGGGACCTGACTGGGTGGAGCAACGACACCTTTCTCGGCAGCACTGGTGCAATGATCAATGTTGGCGGGCCGCTCACCCTCGACGCTAATGGTGCCGTTGTTTACGGTGCTCCTCCCCCACCCAATACTGCTCGTAAGTTGTTTCTAGTGCTTGTTGGCTATCGCCTCCCTTTCTGCTATGCTCATCTAGGCCAATCCTGAACCGTTCCCTCCTTCCTTTCCAGTTTAGTACCTCACCCTGTAGATAACCCCCCTGCGCATCACGCCTCTCGGATCCCATGCCCTTTTTTTCTCCTGCCCTGGTTTCATGGAGTATGTTGTTATTCCTGACCTGGTTCTGATTTTCCTGTTGTACCTCATGCAATGGCAGGTTTGCTTGCTTCACCAACTACTACACTCACTGTCATCACTAACGCCTTGGCTCGCGCCTGTTCATGTAGCATGATGGTGCTCCTGTTCAACTCTGGGCTCATGGTCAGCGTGTGTACGCACACACGTGGTGGTTCTTTAGTGTGCACTTGTTCTACCGAGACGAATGTGCCTGTTTCTGCTGGATTGCCGGTGCGTACCTTTGTGGATGGGATGGTTTGGACGTCGATTGGATTAGCCTTGTAGTACCAAGTAGTAATCGGACATTTGGTTTGCACCGTGCAGCAGCAAGTTATAATATGCCGATTACTTCTTCCCATGGAATTAATTTGGATGGATTGGGTTCCTCTAGTAAATTCTTTCATGCTATTCTCATGTCCTAGTGCAAGTTGGTGATTGGTCCTGGTGACTGGTGACTGGTGCCCTGATGACAGCTGCCCTAGTCCTCTGTGGGAGAGGTGGAGAGAGGAATGTGGGAGCCCTTGGAGGAGGATGGACGCACCATGCCATATCCCAGGAATTCTGGGAAACTTGAAGAGGTAGGTGGGGTAGGCAGGGGGTCACGCAAGGGGAATGTGGAGGAGAAGGGATGTTGAAACAGCAAGAGTGGTTGTAAGCGCATCATGTTGTGTCTTGTCTGTGGATGGTGATAGAGGCACAAGGATAAACCTAGGCATGGCACATAACTGTGTGTGCATACACGCAAGTGTGTGTGCACATCAGTGATTGCATGCATGGAGAAACACAAGGCTGAGGAAAAGAGGCACTCCGCTCCAACTGCACATTGCTAGCCAGCATGGTGTTCTGCCTCTCCACTCTGAGCCTCCTTGCCTGGGGGTGCTCGTGGCCTTCACCTTTAGCGTTCATAACGATGACAATCTCACCAGCACGAACAGGGTCATGGGCAGCCAACAGATCCTCGTTACCATCATCTGGGAAGCCTTTGTGGCAGGGTGAGTGGCTTCGTAAATAGCTTGGTTGGTCAGTGGCTTGAGAAGTGACTCGGTAAGTGGCTTGGTGAGTGGCTCGTGGCTCGTTAAGTGGCATGGTAAATAGTTTCGAGACATCTCAAAAACAATGGAACAGGGGCTGGTGTGCCGCTCTTGCTCACCCACCCTTCACCCTCATCTACGTCGCCTTCCTCTTTGCTTTCTATGCCGGCATCCTCACCGCATCCCGAGAGGTCAGTCCCTCCCCATCCCATCCCACCCCGTGTCTGTTGAGTCGTGCTGCTACTTCTGCTTTCACTCATCTACGTCGCTATCCTCTTTTGTGTCTTTCCCGACATCCTCGCCATCTACCGAACGGCAAGTGGCTTCCCATCCCATCCACATTCCTTCCCTTCCTTCCCCACCACCCCCCATGTATCCCCATTCCTTCCCTTCCTTCCCCACCAACCCCCATTTATCCCCATTCCTTCCCTTCCTTCCCCATCCCGCCCCATCCTTCCCAATTTCTACCCTTCCTTCCCCAACCCTCCCCATCCATCCCCATTTTTTCCCGTCCCTCCCCATCCCTCCCCATCCTTCCCCATTCCTTCCTTTCCCTCCCCATCCCTCCCCATCCATCCCCATTCCTTCCCATGCCTCCCCATCCCTCCCCATCCTTCCCCATTCCTTCAATTCCCTCCCCATCCCTCCCCATCCATCCCCATTCCTTCCATTCCCTTCCCATCCCTCCCCATTCCTTCCCTTCCCTTCCCATCCCTCCCCAACCCCATTCCCTTACCTCCCCATTCCTTCCCTTCCCTCCCCATGCCTTCCCATTTTTCCCCATTCCTTCCCTTCCCCTCCCCATCCCTCCCCATCCTTCCCCATTCCTTCTACTCCCTCCCCATCCCTCCCCATCCATCCTCATTCCTTCCCTTCCCTCCCCATCCCTCCCCATCTATTTCTACTCCCCTCCACTCGTTCCCTCCTTTCCTCCATCTTCTCCTTCCTTTCTCCACTTCTCCCCGCCACCCCCAACCCACCACCCCCCCCCCCCCCCCCCCCCCCATCACCCCCAGGCCTCTCATTTGCATTCATCTGGCGGCGATAAGACGCCCATCTACTCTGCTCTCTCACCCACGCCCCCTCCCTTGCCCATCGCATTTACCAGTTACCCGCCATGCCCCATACACCACACTGCATCCATTCTCTATGCACAATGCACCTTACCTTATCCATGCCCGATTGTTCTGTTACTTGGTGTGAGGACGCACCACATCAGCCCAAGGTACAGATACCATTTCCCGCATACAATACACTTTTCTCAACTAACCATGGGGTATGACGTGAGGCAAAAGGGTGACAAGCCACTTCGATTATTTGAGGCCCCACCCTAGCTCTTTGATTTCTCTATTATTAGATCGCTTTGGGGCACTTTTGGTGCATTGCAAAAATGGGGTTTGGAGGGGTAGGTTCATTATCGGGTACTCGAAGTTGCTCCAACAAGAGTTACGACACCGCTATGACGCGGATGCTTTCGGGATGGGCGCCTCGGGAAAATTACGGATGTATGACCTACCATGTCATTTGGTATGTATGTTGTGTGGTGGCATTTGGTTGGTTCGCGTTTCACACCTATGGGAATGTTGTCGGTCTTTAAATGTTGTGGTTTCAGTGTGTGCAATAGCAAGTAGGAAATGTTGAGAATTTTGACATGTTTGTTACCCTAGTACAATCCGACGCTCTCATACATCTCATCAATGGCCCACACTCAATTTTCAAATACCGTATTTAGGTGCCAAAAGATTACTCAAAGGAGAAATGGTGAGAAGATACGCCACTCGTAGCATACTCCGTATTCGTGGATAAGCATGTATTGAATTGCAAAAAGAGGCGTAAAAAGACGGACTTATCAACTCAAATGCCTAGAAGTACCTTCTCATGCCAGTCACCATTCTCTCTTTCTGGCATGGTATCATCGAGTAGGTTAGGTCAACCGCTTCCGCCCCGCCTACCCTAACTACCCCGCCTGCCCTAGTGCGCCCCCTAGAGTGCCCCGTCGCGCCCTCCTAGAGCACTCACATCGCGCCCCTAGTGCGCCCTTAGCGTGGCCTCCTCTAGCGCTCCATAGCGCGCCCCTCCTAGCACGGCCCTTGGCGCGACCGCCCGCGCCCCACCTGGTGGCCCCTTCGCGCCCCACCCTAGGCCCCATCGCACCTAGCCTGTGCGCCCTACCCTAGGCCCCATGCCCCCACCCGTGCCTGCCGCTGTGCTAGTGCCACCGCTCGCCGCACCCGCGCATGCTGCAGCCGCACTCTCGCTCGCGCCTGCGCTTGCGACCGCTGCGCCCGCGCCTACTACCACCACGCTAGCAACGCCCACCACTGCCGCTGCTTGTGCCACTGCCGCTGTAGCACGCTCGCAGCTGCCACGTGTGCCACCACCACTTCTCGCGCTGCTGCCGCTGTGCGCCCGCTGCAGCGCACTGGCCGCTGCCGCATGCGACGTCGCTACTGCTGCCCCTGCAGTGTGCCAGCAACGCACTGCCAGCTTGCCGCCAGTGCGCCACTCCTGCCTGCCAGCCGCCCGCGCTGCCCGTGCCGCCTACGCCGCCCGAGCTGCCCGCGCTGCCCACACCGCCCGCACCGCTCGAGCCACCCGCACTGCACGTGTCGTCCGAGTTGCCAGCACCTACCAGAGTTCTTGACGCTGCTGCCAGAATTTAACGTGCACCTGCAGTTGCACCCGTTGTCGCGTCTTCCTCTGCAGTTAGGGTTTCTCATAGGCTTGCTCTTCCTCCTCCTATGGCCGTTTCCTCTTGCCTGCAACAATTGTGCACCGGCTCTTGCCACTATGGCAACTAAGTCAGTCCTAGGTTTCGATGCGGAGGGTCGTGCGTTAAACCTTGACTAGTGGCTGCTCGATCTCCAGATCTACCTGAAGAGCTAGCTTCAATAAGACGTCTCTCTGTACGAGCAAAATTCCGATCATGCCATGTCCTTGTAATCTTGTTGGTGACGCCACTCCGGCCTAGCAAAATGAATATCGCGTGGTACGACTGGAGCACACACACTATGGTCAAGCATGCACGATAGGTGGAGGTGGAGGTGGAGGTGGTTGAGCTGCTTGTTCATTAGGGAGTGCTATCGCTGAGGATGCTGGTTCTGGAGGTGCAGCCGGAGGAGGTGTTGGTTCTCGGGGTGCGGCGGGGGCGCAGAAGCAGCATGTTGTATGCACGTCAGTATGCGTGCACGTCATCCTAACGTCCTGCCGTGTACTCGTTCAATTCATTAGCATAAATCCTTATGCATGGCTGTTGGATTTTATCACCTCTGTGTTTTTCTCCAAGTCCAAATGCTTGATCGCGCAGGAGAAATGCTTTCCAACGATACCAAGATCATGCAGGAGAAATGGTTTCGGACTAAATGCTGTTTTGAAAGTCGTTTATAATATAATGTGGATATTTTGCGCAGAGCTTTCCAACGATACCAAGATCGCCTTATTCCGACCAAAATCGCCCAAGTTACAAGATTTCCAAGATTTGGGAATTCTATCTTGATTTGGGTTATCAACTAAATTGGGCGATTATCGGGACATGACTATATGGATCATTGGTTGGGTGGTTAGGAAGGCAAGTTTGACTTTTGGATTGGGGTGGCTAGAAGTTTCTAGCATGGGTTGCAAATGTTACAACACCTAGGCAAAATCCAATTGGATTGGATTTTGCATGTGACACCTCAAGGACCTCATCATGAGGGTTGCATCTTTGATACTATGAAGGTTCCCACCATACTTCCAAAGCATTTGGAGAGCCCTTCCCTCACAAGGTTCTCTTGAAACCCCCCAACTCCTCAAACTATGTCTAATGTTTGTTCTTCCTCCATCTATTCTAGTGAATGTAGGAGATATACGTTTTTACTTTGTTCTCACTCCCTAGACCATGAAATCAAGTGATTCAACTGGCAAATGGTAGCTAAGACCAGCGCGCACAATCCTACCAAGCGAACTTGCGTTTAGTTGAGATTTGAGTTCGTCGTAAGTCTTCAAAGTGACTGGATCCTATGCAACACAGCACCCGCAGTAGTTTCAGCAGTGGGTCCTGCAACAGCAGTGGGGTTGTGCCGGATCGGGAGCACTGGTCGCGGTGGTGGGCCATGCCAGTACGTGATTCAGACTGTTCCACCCAATGGCCGCATCTGCGAGTGTCCTGATTACTCCGCTGAGCGGTGCTTTAGCCGCCTCATCGACCTCTACCATGGCTGCTTCGGACATATGGTGCCTGTCCCCGACTGGGCTGCACTGCTCCGCCAGGTCCTGCCTGTGTTTACTATGGACATGTCTATCGTGCATGCTTGACCATGTGATGTATGATGCTGACTATTAGTGATGTTGACTCTGATTATTTGTGTGATCCTAGACTAGGATGTCTGGATGTCTCTAATATAGGATTTGATGCTGTTGCTTGTCCGGATGTGTGCACCGCTGACGCGTCACTCTCCTTCATGCTTGACTCTGGCGCATCTGAGTGCTTCTTCTCGACCGCACCACCCTCTCTCAGCTTCCTGGCTCCTGTCACAATCGCCTTGGCCGATCCCTCCTCTGAACCGGTTGTCGCACGCAGCGTTACTACACTCCCGTGCCCGGGGGTCCACTCAGGTTCCCTTACAGGTCTGCACCTCCCCTCATTCTCCAGGGACTTGGTGAGTGTCGATCGTCTCCAAGACCTCGGTATCACCACTAGGATTCATGGGCACAAGCAGTTTACAGTCTATACTAACATTACCACTGGGACGCCTCTTGCCACGATCTCTCGAGAGCCGCGTCAGGTCTGATCACGTTAAGCACTGCGTTACCCTAGGGTGCTGGGTCTAGTCAGGTAGCTGCGTCTTACTCTTGTTGGTCGCTCACCCACCCGTCGCTCCTGTGGCACCACCATCTACGTCACCCCTCCTTCTTGCATCTCCGTCACATGGTTCGCCACCGTCTTGCCTCAGGTCTCCCGGTGTCGCTCTCCTGGCTCCCTCCTTTGTCTGTGTTGCCGTGCACTCTGTGCATTGAGGGCTGGCAGCGCACCGCCCCTCACTCCTCCTTGCTTCTTCGTACTACTGCACCTCTGCAGACCTTGCACATGGACGTCTAGGGCCCTGCCCCCATCTCTGGGCCGTGCGGCGAGCAGAAGGTCACACTAGTACTTGTAGACGACATCTCCAGCTACACCTCGGTGTTTCCCTTGAAGCAGAAGGCCGACGTGCCTGATGCTCTCCTCCCATAGATAGTGGCCATCTGCACCCTGCACAACCTGCATGTCCTTCGTCTGCACTTCGACAGTGGTGGTGAGTTCACCTCTGGTTGCCTTACCCAGTTCTATCGTGAGGAGGGTATCCGTCAGGCGTACACATCCCCGCACTCTCCTCAATATAATGGGGTAGCTGAGCTCGCATTGGATTGGTTATTGAGATCGCCCGTACCATCATGGTCCATACAGTGGCCCCCATTTCTTGTGGCCGTTGCTACGCCGCGCACGAGCTTAAACTGTGGCACAGTGTCTCACGGACATAGGTTTCGCCGACCCTCCTATGGACTCGGTCCCCTTGTGCTGCTCTTGCGTTTCGCATTTGGGCTGCCTTGCTCACGTCCGCGGCCCTCGCGCCGACAAGCTCTCAGCCTGGATCCTCTCCTGTATCTTAATTGGTTCCCCCCTATATGCCCCTGACTGGCAGTTCTACCACTCTTCGGCTTGCCGTTTCTTCCGCTCTCATGACGTCACTTTTGACAAGTCGGCCAGTTTCTACTCGCGCTTCCCTCGCTGTGGTAACCCGGTTCCCTCTCCTCCCCTCTTCCTCACTCCAACTCCTCCTTTTGGTCCCACTCCTCCTATGGCTCCCCTCCCCTTGCGTCTTGCCCTGTATGGCGTGTCGCACGTCACCCCGCAGTCTCTGCCGTCTGGAACTCATCATCGCAGTCGCCGCAGCAGCCTTCTTCATAGCCGGAGAGATTGTCGTTGCAACGGCCAATCTCTGTGGACTCAGGGGGTGCTAGCTCTGAGGATGTATTTGCATTGAGTGCTAGCACTGGGGGTGCAGGCACTGGGGGTACTAGCTCTGGGGGTGCTACCACATGAGGTTTGGGCTCTAGGGGTACCGTGGATTCGTGACGTTCGTCATGGCTATAGCAGCTGCCGCCGCAGCAGCAGCAACCACCGTAGCAGCAGCCGTAGCAGCAACAGTTGCAGCCGCTGCAGCAGCAGCCGCAACCGTAGCAACCGACATTTCTTGCGACTGTACTTCGTCTCCTTGGACTCCCTTACCTCTTGTCTAGCCACGCACCGCCTCTCCCTGTTTACGGTCCTCCACTGCCTCTCCCGGACCCGTCTCCGGGTCGTTTTCCTCCTCGTTCACAGCTTTCTCCTCCTTCCCTTCCTGGCCCATCTCTTGTCTCTTTCCCCTGGCCCTGTCGAGCCCCTCAGACTTGTCCCTCGTCTCCTGTTCCTGGTTTTTACTCAGTGAGCCTCCGTTCTCTTCCCCCTCGTGTTTCGCCTCCTTCTACACCGTTACCTCCCCAGTCGTCCCTTACTGTCTCTCTTCCCCCATTCTCATTCTTTCTCCATGTTGCTCGCCTGTGCCCTTCCGCCTTAGTTACTGACCTCCTTCTTCTCCCTTGTCTACCTTGGATATGATCACTTCTATCACCGAATTTGCCTCCACCCGCTGACTTTACTATGCCACTCGGTGTCTGCTCCTGCCCGTCCTCCATTCGTCAGGTGTGCTCCTGCCCTTGACCGTTACGTCCTAGAGGACAGGCCATTCAAGCTGGCTTTCCTTGCGATCGCTACTCCTCACCTCGGTGCCATGCTGCTAGCCCCTAAGGGTGACCCAGACGCTCTTGACATCCTGACCCCACGCACCTACGCTAAGGCAGTTCCAGGACGCTGGGCCTATTAGTGGATAGAGGTCATGGACGCAGAGATGGCATATTGGAGGTCCACAGGTACTTATGTTGATGCAGTTCCCCCTCTTGGGGCGAACGTTGTTGACGGAATGTAGAACTTCAAGGTGAAGCGACCACCTGGAGTGCCGCCTACCTCTAAGGTGCACTATGTGGCAAGATGCTTCAGTCAACGTAAGGAGGTTGAATTATTTCATACCTTCTCCCCCACCCCAAAGATGACCACTCTTTGGGTACTAATGCACATAGCGGTGCTTCTTCTGGTCTTCTGCCGATCCTTCTCCTTTCGTTCGCGCTGGTGAGACTCTGTTCTATATTCTTGTCTATGTCGATGACCTGGTTTTTGCTACTCCGAACAGGGTTGCAATGGCCTTAAAGGAGCGGTATACATTTGGCAGGGGAAAGGCCAAAAGTTTATAAAAGGTACACTGTGGTAACCAAATAACAGGGTCTCTCGGACTTCGGACACAGCAACAAGTTCGAACCCAACCCCTCACCTCTCTCACTGGTCGAAAGTTTATGGCTTGCCAAAAGTAAACTGAAGGACATGCCTCCTCGCCACTATCTCCACTCCCAGAGCGCTCTATGCCATGACTAAAAAGGTAACTTCCAAAATCTCTGCAAGCCAATGTCATTATAGCGCATCTCACGCCTAGGTGAAACACCTACAGAGCCATAGTTGATTTTGCGGCGCCTAAGACACGGTGCATTTCGCGGCGAAAGTGCGAATGCGAAATGGCCTAGGGTTCGCGTTAGCCCTCTTATCCGGCCCGATTCCCCGTCGCGCTGGCCCCCATTCCCGCCGCCTGATGCCCCTTCCCCCCGCCTCGTTTCCCACTCCTGCCGCCACGGAACCCCAGCCACGCTGCCCGGCGATTCCCCTTCCCTCCCCTCGACTCCCTGTTCGAGCCGCGGGAGGCCCCTTCAAGCCTCCCGATTCTTCTATCTAGCCTGCGAGTTCCCTTTTTCGTGGCCCTACTCCCCTTCGAGTCGCCCGTTTCACGTTCCCGCTGCCCGGTTCCCCTATCCCGCCACCCGAATCCCCTTCTAATCGCCGCCTGAATCCCCTTTCCCGCCCATAGATGCCGGCAGGGCCGCCCGACCTCCCCTTCCCACCGCCCGATTCCCCTATCGCTCTGCCAAATTCCAGTTCCCGCTGCCTTGATCGCGTTCCCGCCGCCCGATTCCCGTTCCCGCCGCCCTATTCCCCTTTTGCGCCGCCCACTTCCCCTTTCGCACCGCCCACTTCCCCTTTCCCGCCGCCCGACGCGCCTTTTCAGCCACCCGATTCCCATTTCCCGCCTCCAGACATGCCTTCCCGCCTCCCTATTGCCGTTTCTGTCGCCCGACGACCCATCCCTCCCTTCTCTCCCTTCTCTCCCTTCCCTCCCTTTCCTCCCTTCCCTCCCTTCTCTCCCTTCCCTTTCTCTTCCCTCCCTTCTCTCCCTTCCGTCCCAACTAATTACCCACACGCCTCCATCCTCTCCCTTCCCTGCCTCCCCTCCCCTTCCCTCCCCTCCCTTCCCTCCTTCCCTACCTTCCCTGCCGTCCCTCCCCTTCCCTCCCCTCCCTTCCCTCCTTCCCTCCCTTCCCTCCTTCCCTCCCTTCCCCCCTTTCCCATCATTCCCTCCCTTCTCGCCCATCTCTCCCTTCCCTCCCTCTCCCCCTTCCCTCTTTCCCTCCCTTCCCTTCCTTCTCTCCCTTCCCTCACCTCCCTCCCCTCCCTCCTTATCTCCTTTCCCTCCAATCCCTCCCTTCCCTCCCTTCTCTCCCTTCCCTTCCTTTCTCCCTTCCCCCCCTTCTCTCCCTGCGCTCCCATCTCTCCTTTCCCTCCCTCCTCTTTCGTCCCTCGCTTCACTCCTTCCCTCCCCTCCCTCCCTTCCCTCCCTTCACTCCATTCTCTTCATTTCTCCCTTCTCTCCCTTCATGTCCTTCTCCACCCCCTTACCTTCTCTCCCTTTTCACCCTTCCCTCCCATCCCTCTTTGCAATCTCCAGCCTCTCCCTTCTCTCCCTTCTCTCCCTTCTCTCCCTTCTCTCCCTTCTCTCACTTCTCTCCCTTCTCTCCCTTCTCTCCCTTCTCTCCCTTCTCTCCCTTCTCTCCCTTCCCTCCCTTCCCTCCCTTCCCTCCCTTCCCTCCCTTCCCTCCCTTCCCTCCCTTCCCTCCCTTCCCTCCCTTCCCTCCCTTCCCTCCCTCCCCTCCCTCCCCTCCCTTCCCTCCCCTCCCTTCCCTCCCTTCCCTCCGTTCCCTCCGTTCTCTCCCTTCTCTCCCTTCTCTCCCTTTCCGCCCATCTCTCCCCACCTATCACCCTTTTCTCCCTCCCATCTCATCCCGACTTCCTTATCTTCCGTCTCTCCTCTCCCTGGCCTCCGTCATCTCTCATCCCTCATTGCAATCTCCTTTCTCATAGATGCCGGCAGGGCCGCCCGACCTCCCCTTCCCGCCGCACGACTCCCTTATCGCTCTGCCAAATTCCAGTTTCCGCCGCCTTGATCGCGTTCCCGCCGCCCGATTCCCATTCCCGCCGCCCTATTCCCCTTTCGCACCGCCCACTTCTCCTTTCGCGCCGCCCACTTCCCCTTTCCCGCCGCCCGACGCGCCTTTTCAGCCGCCCGATTCCCATTTCCCGCCTCCAGACATGCCTTCCCGCCTCCCTATTGCCGTTTCTGTCGCTCGACGACCCATCCCTCCCTTCCTTCCCTTCTCTCCCTTCCCTCCCTTCTCTCCCTTCCCTCCCTTCTCTCTCTTCCCTCCCTTCTCTCTCTTCCCTCCCTTCTCTCCCTTCCCTCCCTTCTCCCCCTTCCCTCCCTTCTCTCCCTTCCCTCCCTTCTCTCTCTTCCCTCCCTTCTCTCTTTTCCATCCCTTCTCTCCCTTCCCTCCCTTCTCTCCCTTCCCTCCCTTCTCTCTCTTCCCTCCCTTCCCTCCCTTCTCTCTCTTCCCTCCCTTCTCTCTCTTCCCTCCCTTCTCTCCCTTCCCTCCCTTTCCTCCCTTCCATCCCTTCTCTCCCTTCCCTTTCTCTTCCTTCCCTTCTCTCCCTTCCGTCCCAACTAATAACCCACAAGCCTCCATCCTCTCCCTTCCCTGCCTTCCCTCCCCTTCCCTCCCCTCCCTTCCCTCCTTCCCTCCCTTCCCCCCTTTCCCATCATTCACTCCCTTCCCTCCCTTCTCTCCCTTCCCTCCCTCTCCCCCTTCCCTCTTTCCCTCCCTTCCCTCCCTTCTCTCCCTTCCCTCCCTTCCCTCCCTTCCTTCCCTCCCCTCCCTCCCCTCCCTTCCCTCCCCTCCCTTCCCTCCCTTCCCTCCCTTCCCTCCGTTCTCTCCATTCTCTCCCTTCTCTCCCTTCCCGCCCATCTCTCCCCACCTCTCATCTCATCCCGACTTCCTTATCTTCCATCTCTCCTCTCCCTGGCCTCTGTTATCTCTCATCCCTCATTGCAATCTCCTTTCTCTCCCTTCTCTCCCGTCCCTCCCTTCCCTCCCTTCCCTCCCTCCCCTCCCTTCCCTCCCTTCCCTCCATTCTCTTCATTTTCTCCATTCTCTCCCATCTCGCCCATCTCTCCCCCCCCTACCACCCTTTTCATGGTTCCGTCTCATCCCTACTTCCAATATTCCTTCTCCCCCTTCCCTCCCTTCTCTCCCTTCCCTCCCTTCCTCCCTTTCCTCCCTTCTCTCCCTTCCCTCCCTTCCCTCTCCTCCCTCCTTTCCATCCAATCCCTCCCTGGGGAAGCCTTCTCTCCCTTCCTACCTTCTTTCCCTTCCTACCTTCTCTCCCTTCCATCCCTTCTCTCCCTGCTCTCCCATCGCTCCATTCCCTCTCTTCTCTCCCGTCCCTCGCTTTCCTTGCTTCCCTCCTTCCCTCCCTTCTCTCCCTTCCCTCCATTCTCTCCTTTTCCTCCCTTCTCTCCCTTCTTTGCCTTCTCTCCTCCCCCCATTTTCTCCAATTCCTCCCTTCCGTCTCATCCCTACTTCCAATCTTCCGTCTCTCCCTTCCCTCCCTTCACACCCTTCCTTCCCTCCACACCCTTCCCTCCCTTCTCCCTTCCCGCCCTTCTCTCCCCCCTTACCTTCTCTCCCTTCCCTCTCATCCCACATTGCAATCTCCACTCTCTCCCTTCTCTCCCGTCCCTCCCTTCCCTCCCTTCCTCCATGAGGCTTCATTTTCTCCCTTCTCTCCCATCCTGCCCATCTCTCTCACCCTACCACCCTTTTCTCCCTTCCATCTCATCCCCACTTCCAGACCCTCCCATCCCCAAACAGTCCCTCCCATCCCCTTCCAGACCCTCCCATCCCCACTTCCAGACCCTCGGTTCCCTCACGCAGACCCTCCCATCCCCACTTCCATACCCTCCCATCCCCTTCCAGACCCTCCCATCCCCTTCCAGACCCTCTCATCCCCTTCCAGACCCTCCTATCCCCTTCCAGCCCCTCCCATCCCCTTCCAGCCCCTCCCATCCCCTTCCAGACCCTCCCATCCCCTTCCAGCCCCTCCCATCCCCTTCCAGCCCCTCCCATCCCCTTCCAGCCCCTCCTATCCCCTTCCAGCCCCTCCTATCCCCTTCCAGCCCCTCCTATCCATGCGCACGTTGCCGGTTCGTTTTCCTACTCATTTCACAAACTTCCCCACTCCCTTCTGCTGTTCCCCGCCATAAATCAAAGATGTTCTCACGCCGTCATGGGCGTTGGCGACGGTTGACGCTTGGTTTTAGAGTTGGTATTGAGGATGAGGAGGATGAAGATGAGGAAGGAGAGCGGCGACGGGGGGACAGCAGGACTGAATCGCGTACAGATACTCGCGGCATCTCCGTCTCTAGGGGTTCGGTGGTTGCTAGCACGTCACACCCAATACGCACGGTTCGCCGTCGAAGGGTTGTACGACCCACTAGATTGGACCCCCAAGTTTTTTACGCGAGTGAGAGTTGGTCGGTGTCCGAATTCGCTGTACATCGTGCGAAACAGTACCGGTACCATGTTCTCGTGGAGTGGGCTCGAAAGGAGCTTGGGTACGTAGACGGCGCAAGAGGTATTGGGGGTAACGGAACCGTGACTGATGTCGTGCGAGTGTGTTTGGGTAAAAACACAGTGGTGGATGCGCAGGGTCATCCGATCCTTCCCAAGAACCATCGTTTTCGTTGTTACATTAGATACTCTGAACTGCTGGGAGGCCATGCATGCGCCCGGGTGACTTTGCCTTGGTTGGTCTATGTGGTTATAGGTTCGCTGTATCCTGAGCCATCGGGTGAAGGCTACAAAAATTGCAGCCAGGGTGACATTGATTGGTTTGTATGCGAATGGGAAGTGCCTGACGAGATAGATTTTCGGATGAGCACATTCGTGCACGAGCATATGAGTAGCAACGTGATTGGTACCGAGGAATCCAAGGTGGGTTGACACTGTTACAAGCAACCAGATTGACTAATTTTTATTATATTACGTGTGCTACTCCTTGTTACCAGGGTTTATGATAACGTAAGGGTTGGCAATGTATTACGGCAATGCGGCACGGTTCAGGTGCCGGTACGATGGGGGGGGAAACAAGTAGTTCATAGGGGGTCATCACCAAGACCAGCACAACCACCTGAAGCACCGTCACCTGCAGTGGCACCTTCAACATCCTCATTTCAACCTCCCCCTGCCTTTGAGCCAAAAGCAGTAGAAAAAGGATGCAGAGTGGACTAGCAACCCTCCCATTGCCCCCTTGTGTTCCGCACAAATGTCGGCAGGTATCTTCGAGCATGCAATCCACGCCGTGTCCTGCTCTATTGCTGCTAGCTTGGCTGATAGCGGCTGGGAGCGTGACAGGGGGGGGGGGGGGGGGGAGGGGTGGGGGGGTTGGGAGAAAGGAAAAGGGTGGAAAAGAGGCAGCATCGGGGAGACAGCGAAAGGGGAGGAGGGTGAAGAGACATGCACGAGGTGACAGGTGGGGAGGACAGTGCGTGAAGGGTTGACGTAGGGGTAGGAAGGAGCTCCAACAGGTGCGCACAAGGAGTGATGGTACAATGCGGCATGGTCAAATAACGTGCACCCATTGCATCGACTGAACGAGACCTCCACTGACAGAACGTGCACCGCTGTTCCCTCACCAGATGACAACGGCGGGTGCTTGAAGGGAGAGTGAGAGCCAGTCTACCCAGTTCCACGCGAGGCCAAAGTAGCTCACGGCAGCATGGTCCCCCATCTCCGTCAGCTCGCCACACACGTTCCACAGCAGCCCCACCAGGTACACCACCTCCAGCACCAGGCGAGCTATGTTGCCGCCGCTGCATCGGACATGGCCAGGGCTGCCGGCTGAATGATGCAAACTCACGGCCTTGCTGCCACCTGTGTTCAATGTGCACAGCAATGGAAGGCAATGAGAGCGATGGACTGAAGGAGATCGGAGGAAGAGCACGGATGTGAGGATGATAAAAATGGCAAGCAAGCACAATGGCATACAGCATGGCATGGCATGGCATACAGTCTCTCACCAGCGTACTCAAATCCTGTCCTCGCAGCCAGAGGAGGAGGAAGGCGTGGAGGAGTCCCCTGGCAGAGCGCCATCCTCGTAGTAGATGGTTCTCGGCTGATCAAACACTTTGCTGTGGCCTCTCACGCCAAATGGCTCGCCGTCCATCACTGGTGGGGGGCGAAGGTGAGTGGGCCGAGTGGGGAGAGTAGAGAAGGGTGGGGGAAAGGGGAAAGAATGGATGTGAGGCTGGAGAAGCAAGGTGGAGCTGTGTATGGGACAGCCAAGTGTGGAAGCAAGCTTCTCGTGCTCCATATGTCAGAATGCTAGTATCGAACACCCCCTCCACTCACTGATGATGCTCCCTACTCACTCACCACACCTCCCCTCCGTGACCACCCGCCAGAACTCACTGACCACCCGCCTAACTCACTGACCATGCACATCAGGGGGGTGTCGCTGGTGTCCTGCACGCCAGCTGATTGTTGGGTAGTACAGTAGTGCGGGACGCTGCCATGAGGAAATTGTGCGGGTTTGAATGGTTTTCACTACCTACACTGGCATTCGCATCCATGCCATCGCCTAGTGCGCAGTCCCCCCATGCCACCAGCTCCACCATCCTGGCGGATCCAAACACAGAGAGGTGGCGCTTGCCAGGGGGGGCGACTGCACAGCCCCCCCGATGCCCCCCGAGGGCGCGTTGAGCAGCACCTCCCATTCACAGTCACCCCCTGATGATACGACGGGGTGGGATGGGGTGGAGTGGGGTGAAGCGTGGTGGTGTGGGTTGCGTTAGGATGGAATGGGGTGGGATGTGATGGTTGACTGACGGCTAGATGAGAAGGATGGATGGAGAGTACGTGCACCAGCAGAGTAGCCGCTTCCTTTGCAAGTGGGAAGAACATACCAGAGGAGGGCGAGAGGGTTTACCACGCAGGAGGTTCCAATGACATTGCATACCGAAGGGTGTAAGCATCAACACACTTTGAGATAACAAACTCACGCATGGATGGCAACCCTCGAATGATTCGTTCGTGTTTCCGTCATCGCACATTTGTCAAGGGTCCTGCAATCAGTGAGTACGAATGTGCATGTGTAATATTAGAAGTGTTGCGGGTCGTCCAACAAAGTCAAAATGCACCCCCATTGACTTACCAAGCAAGGATCGCGAGGTGGTGGAGGGTTGTCTCTCATTGGTACACCTCCGCTTCGGAGGGGGCTCGGGTGTTGCCGGTGCAGAGGGGGTACCAGTGTCAGGCCCGGGGTCCGTTGAAGCTGCAGGCATCATGCAATTCCACTCTCGCATTATGTCGTCGACCCAACTCTAGTTCATAGGCCCTAAGATCCGCAAGCTCTTACCACGCCGCACCCTGGTAACTCGACTCATCCTGATCTTGGTTGCACGAACCTCCCTAACCAATGAATGGTTCCAATGCAACACCGTAAGACCAACTCGTGCCCTCATGCTTCCGCGAAACAGTGTGCGTTTCGGCGCATACTTGCAGATCAGTGAATGAAATGATTCATTCATCCAATTGCAAGACCCATGAACATATGGTCTCATCGAGTCCTCCCCACAGTTTTCCTCTAGCCACTCCTTGAATGCGATATGTGTGCGAGAACCATGTTGGTACAGTACACTCTCTGGGCCCCAGTTATCAGTCACGGGGCTAGCATGGGGGAAACATGGGGCTGGCATGGGGGAAACATGGGGCTGGCATGGGGGAAACATGGGGCTAGCATGGGGGAAACATGGGGCTAGCATGGGGGAAACATGGGGCTGGCATGGGGGAAACATGGGGCTGGCATGGGGGAAACATGGGGCATAGCATGGGGGAAACATGGGGCTAGCATGGGGGAAACATGGGGCTAGCATGGGGGAAACATGGGGCTAGAATGGGGGAAACATGGGGCTAGCATGGGCAAAACATGGGGCTGGCATGGGGGTAACACGGGGCTAGCATGGGGGAAACATGGGGCTAGCATGGGGGAAACATGGGGCTCGCGTGGGGGAAACATGGGGCTGGCATGGGGGAAACATGGGGCTAGCATGGGGGAAATATGGGGCTAGCATGGGGGAAACATGGGGCTAGCATGGGGGAAACATGGGGCTAGCATGGGGGAAACATGGGGCTAGCATGTGCGAAACATGGGGCTAGCATGGGGGAAACCTGGGGCTAGCATGGGGGAAACATGGGGCTGGCATGGGGGAAACATGGTGCTAGAATGGGGGAAACATGGGGCTAGCATGTGCGAAATATGGGGCTAGCATGGGGGAAACATGGGGCTGGCATGGGGGAAACATGGGGCTAGCATGGGGGAAATATGGGGCTAGCATGGGGGAAACATGGGGCTAGCATGGGGGAAACATGGGGCTAGCGATGCACTGACCACCCTCATTCTAAACATGAGGCTAGCACCAGTTATAAACCTGGACCAAGCCTCGTAGGACACATGGGGCTGGCAGCGAGGAAACAACCGACTAGCACGGGGAGAATATGGGGCTATTAGGGGGGAAAAATGGGGCTAGCTTGGCGGCCTGCAGTAGGGGGGAGACATGGGGCTAGCATTGGGGGGGAAATGGGGCAGCCCTGTGGGGAAAATGGGGCAGCCTTGTGGGGAAAATGGGGCAGCCCTGTGGGGAAAATGGGGCAGCCCTGTGGGGAAAATGGGGCAGTCCTGTGGGGAAATTGGGGAAGTCCTGGGGGGGAAATTGGGTAAACCCTTGGGGGAAAATGGGGCAGCCCTGAGGGGAAATGTGGTGCAGCGACCCCGGTCTGATGCGCAAGCTATCTGATGGGCGAATGATGGTGGGCATGGCGGGACTGGGAGGTGGAACAGGGGGGAGAGGAGATATGAGAGGGGTATGAAGCAACGTAAACCACGGGTGCGTCATCGACACACAGATGAAGCAACTACCTGGGCGCACTCCCCTGTACCAGGGGCAGCTAGAGTAGCTGGAAAGTGGTTCGCCTGCACACAGAAGAGGAAAGCCTACCAGCTCAGAGAGCTCCACACGCTGCTGGGAGCAGCGATGCACTCACCACACTGCCTGGGAAGGGAAGGGGTGGGAGTGATAAGAGAATGTGACAAGGGAAGGCATCAGGGTGTGAAAATTGGGGGTACGCGGGAAGCACGAGGGAGTGAATTTGAGTACGGATGGGGAACGTGGTAGGGGGTACACGGAAGGGGGAGTGCTGAAGCGGGTATGCGGAACGGGGAATGCTACAAGGGGGATGCGGAAGGGGGAATGTGGATGGGGGAATGCGGAAAGGGGAATTTGGAAGGGGGAATGCGGATGGGGGAATGTGGAAGGGAGAATTCAGAAGGGGGAATGGGGAAGAGGGAATGCAGAAGCGGGTTCGCGGAAGGGGTTCCGCGGAAGGGGGGACGCGGAAGGGGGAACGCGGAAGGAGGAACGCGGAAGGGGGAACACGGAAGGGGGAACGCGGAAGGGGGAACACGGAAGGGGCAACGCGGAAGGGGGAACGTGGAAGGGGGATCGCGGAAGGGGGAACGCGGAAGGGGGAATGCGTATGGGGGTATGCGGAATGAGAATTCGGGAGGGAGCCTTAGTAAGGGGGAACGCGGAAGGGGGAATGCGGAAGGGGGAATGCGGATGGGGGAATGTGGAAGGGAGAATACGGAAGGGGGAATGGGGAAGTGGGAATGCAGAAGGGGGAATGCGCAAAGGGTTCCGCGGAAGGGGGAACGCGGAAGGAGGAACGCGGAAGGGGGAACGCGGAAGGGAGAACGCGGGAGGGGGAACGCGGAAGGGGGAACGCGGAAGGGAGAACGCGGGAGGGGGAACGCGGAAGGGGGAACGCGGAAGGGGGAACGCGGTAGGGGGAATGCGGACGGGAGAAAGCGGAATGGGGGATGCGGAACGGGGATTGCGGATGGGAAAATGCGGATGGGGGAGTGCGGAAAGGGGAATGTTTCAATTTATGAGACGGCGCAAAGGCGTCAGGGCGAACAGGATTGCGCGAGTGCCATTTCTCATACGCGCGACGCCAGGATCTCGGCTTGGCGAGCACAGGGCGTTACGGGCACGCGTTGTTATCTCTCTCGCGCTATGCCCCCCTTGCAGAGCGCGTTTTGCTGCCATGCGTTGCTCTGCTGAGCGCGCTGTGCTAAACCCGCGCGCTGTGCGGGCTCGCACTGAAAGCAGGCGCGCGTGTGAGGCTAGAGGGGGGCGCGTGACTGTTGATGTACGGGCTGCTGCTTCTCACTGCTATTGCTGGTCGTTTTGAGCCCTGAGCTAATCTCCCTCGCGCCTAATTACTCACAGGTCGACTTTCGACGGTGGTCGCGCTGGCGTAGCACCCTTATGCGTGCACGTTGGTTACCTAGTTTTCTGGAGTAGTTATTAGCAGCTTATTATTCTCCTTGTGGGTGATCATGGTATGTGAGTTTGGTGACGGGAGAAGTTCAGCCTTTGTGACACAACCAACTCAACCCTTGTTCCCTCACAACTGGAGTGCCCCTGGTTTTCGCCAACATTCTCGCAACCCTCGCTTTTTTCGTCTCGGCGATTTGAAGGTGCACACTGTACAAATCAAACAGTAGTGCCAAATGTATACCGCTGCTTTAATGAAGGCCGGTCTGCCAAAGAGACAAACTTGCACTGACCTGGGTGAGCTGCACAGCGATCTTGGCTTGTGGATCACCAGGGACAGAGCAGCGCGCACCATCAGTCTGACGCAGTCACAGATGGTGCAACAGATCCTTGAGAAATTCAGCCTTCGGTCCTCTGCACAACCCATTCCTCTTACTGTTGACCATAACCTCTCGACTCTTGTGTCTAACAAGCCTACCAAGGCTAGTGATCCGTATGAAGAGCTAGTGGGGTGCCTCATGTACGTGATGACATGCATGTTAACGGGAGTGAAGTGTTGGCCCTGTCCTTGCTTGGGCAACGCAGACGACTTGGTCGGATGTACGGGTGAAGCAGCCGACCGTTCACAGTGGGAGAGCTTCTCGACGGGCTTTGTCAAGCTGCAGGGAACCGCAATGGTGTTGCTATCGACCAGGGAGCACAACAGCTGCAACTGACTGGGCTGGGCGACGGGTGGGCCGTCGACCAGGAGGAGCAGTTCGACCGGGAGGTCGATGGAGCAGTCCGTTGACCTAATATGTGAGCAGCGGTTGACGAGGGGAAAGGAAAACGGTGAGCGCACTGATGGTAAAGCGTGGACACGGGGAGAAAGCGTAGGTGGGTGCGACGGGAGGGACGGGAGCGGAGGAAGTGAGCGACGAGAGGGAAGCGAGCGGAGGAAGTGAGCGACGGGAGGGAAGCGAGCGGAGGAAGTAAGCGACGGGAGGGAAGCGAGCGGAGGAAGCAAGCGATGGGAGGGACGGGAGGGGAGTGACGGGAGTGGCGCCCACGCGACGAGGGCGACGGGAAGATTGGGATCGACGATAGGGACGCGAAAAACGGGAGGGACGAGAAGCGACCGGCGGAGCATGAGCAACGGGCACGAGGGGGGCGACTATAGATGAGGTTCGAGATTTTGTTCTTGCGCATAGTTCCGCGAGAGAGCGAATGTATTGCGGGTGTCGTGCAGCACAGGAGTGAGCTACACTTTGCGTGAATGCTAAAAGTCTGCAGGTGTGTCCTGGGAGAGCAGCGAAATCACTTGCGATCGACCGTGTTATGGGTTATGGAGCCTACTATGCAACGAGTATAGAACGGTAGTTCGATGTTTCAAGTTTCCGGAAATGGGAACAGTGCGTTTGTGTTTGTTTTTTATGGCGAGACCCGTACGTGGTTTTGCTGCTGTACGCTTGGCCAATCACATTCCAGCGCTTCAAATTCATTCTCAGTGGGTCGCGAGAGCGCATCACTGGAAAGCGGGTTACCGTGTTCCTGTTGGAAACAGTAAATCCTAAAGCGCCTCTGTCGTGTCGAAACACCACACCAGAAGCGAGGCGAACCCTATCGAAGCACCCGTGAGTCAACCCTCGGAGGTTGAAGCAACCGCTGGAGGTTACGCGAAAGTCAAAGGTCAACGACCTTTGACCTGACAAATACAGCGCGACAGTTAAGGACACACAGCTGACTCGTTACAGAGCAGTTGCCCGAGTCGTACTGTATCGAACCGCAACAGCAACAGTAAAGTAGTTACAACTGCATCCTTTCATATTCCTTGTACTACTATATAATCCTGTATCTCCTTGCTTTAATTAACTTACTTTGCCCTCACATACAAGCGCAAGGTGGTTCAAATATCTTCATTAAAGCTTCCGCTATTACAACGCTACTCTACTTAGAGTTCTCCCTTGCAAAGATCCTAAGGGCTTTTCTCAGCCCAACATGGTATGAGAGCGCACAAGGGAAACTCTATCACTATCAAGTAATCAGAAACGTTACAAGACATGGCAACACAGAAGGAAAGAAGTTCCTCCAACGGTTCTCCTGGCACTACTCCTACTCCACCTCCTGCCTCTGGCCTACAGACAGAGGGGGGCACGTCAACAAGACCGAGAGCAACGTCCACTGAGACTCCTGAGAATCAATCTTCAGGATTCGACCAGAGTATGATGGAGAAATTCTTCTCCTTCATGTCCTTCTACGAGCAACACCAGCAAACGGCACCTGCGCAGTCACACAACAGCAACAACAACGGAGCAACTCCCATGAGTCTCGACGGCTCCTCTTACGCACGAGGAAACCAACAGCAGCCTACCTTCGCACCGTACGAACGCGGCTCCATCAGCTTCATGCCACAACAGCAGCCAACACCTGGACAAGAGAAACCACTGGATGCGTTACAAGTACAGTCGCAGTTCGCGCACGTCTTAAAACTGCAGACGTCAACACCTTTCGACGGGAAAGACTTCTTTACCTGGTCTTTTGAGTTCGAGCTGGTGATGGAGGGCGCGCAGATACTTGGGTTCTTCGACGGATCCCTGCCATATCCAACGAATGGCACACAATATGAGAAGCAGCAGTATACGTATCAATCGATGATGGCGTACACCATTCTACTGAGGAACGTCACCCCGACTCAGCAACAGAACATACGGTCTTACCGAGGATACGGCAACTCCGCGGAGCTCGCATACAATCACCTGAAAAGCCTGTATCAAGCAATAGACAGCGTAAATCAGAGTCGGTTAATGGCGTAGTTAACAACGGTTGAGATGAAACCAGGCGAAAAGGGGATGGCGTATATCAGCCGATGTCGCGAACTACGCGACAGGCTTCTCCGATGCGGAGGATCAATTGCGGAAGACGCCTTCGTCACGGTCGTCATCACTGGACTTGGTCCTCATTGGCGCTCCACTCGAGCTATCCTCCGAGCTCATGGAAAGATCTCAGAAGCAGCACTTTGCGCCGAAATCCATGCCGAGCAACAAGATATGGACCTGCAAGAAGAAAGGCACAAGAAGAAAGCGTCAACACCTGAATTCGCGTTCCACACTCAGCGATGTTACAACAACAACAATCGACAGCAGCAGCAGAAGCCCATACCTCCATTTTGTCACATCTGCAAAACATCAGGACACCCACGTACTCACTGCCCCAACCGCCACCAGTCAACGACTTCACAGCGACAACTTCGACCTTCAAGCAGCCAGGTCGCGTCAACACTAGCAAATTCAACGGCTTCAATCCAAGCTTCAACGACTTCAACGGGACAATCTGCACAAGGAGCAATAAACATCGTCAGCTGCATGGCACGACTGTCCGACTCCTGCATCACTGGATCGCCGCCGTACTACTCACCAGAAGAACAACTTGATGAGAGGACCCCACGCCGCGAGACACTGGAGCCAAACCCGACATACGCAGCCATCGCCCAAAGCGAGCCATCCGGGAAGGACACGTGGTTCTTGGACAGTTGCTGCGGACAACACATGTGTTCCTCAGGGCGCTTCGTGCAGAAGGAATACCAACTCCAACGCAAAGCTGTCATCACCGTCGCCAACAATCAGAACCTGCGCACACGACGACAAGGAGTCGTACAACTTCAGTCACGAGAAACAAAGGTTGTACTTCAAATGTCAAAAGTACTAATTGCGGAGGGACTCGGCTACAACTTACTAAGCGTCAGTCAGTTGATGGCGAAGGGCATTCACCTCGAAGCAGACAGCACCACGCAAGAATTCAAATTGTACCACGGGAGAGGAGGACTTTACATCGGCAAGGCAGTACTCAAGAACAACGTCTTCGTTCTCGACTTCGTTCCCGATCTTGGCACCGCCGACAGCGACGCGATTGTTAACTTCACCAAGTGGACACACCCTCCGGATCTTGACCCAGACTTCAGTCCGGGCGGCTTCTGGTACTCACATACCATTCCTGAGACAGAACGAACAAGAGCATTAGCAACGATTCAACACTCGGCAGCAGCAGAGACAACATCGGCAGCAGCAGAGACAACATCGGCAGCAGCAGATACAACAACAATCGCAGCAGGAACTTCAAAACCAGTTGCTGGTCCTTCAACACCAGTTGCTGGTCCTTCAACAGCACCACCCCTTGACGACACGCCACCGACACCCGCACAGCAGCTTCAACCAGCACCACGAGAATTCCATCGTAGCGCAAACGTCACCGCCGGCATCTACTCCAACTCCGACATGTACCGGCGCTCACCCGGCCACCGCGCCACCGAAGGAACCTGGCATGCAAGAATGGGACACCCAAGCAACACGGTGTTAAACAACACGATAAGAGCAGGCGTGCTCGACAAAGACTCTTTACTCCTTACCGATGGCAGAGAACTTCAGCGAGCACGAGGAACATGCTTCAGCTGCCCTGAAGCCGACTTACCGCATCAACCGTTCGTGCCTCATCACAACCCAAGTGCACCAGCTTACTCACCACTCGAGAAGGTGTACAGCGAGATTCTATACAATCGTGAACCGGGGCAGAACTCGTACCTCTATACCATCACGTTCATCGATGCTGCAACACGCTACGTTTGGCACCTGAATCTTCCCAGCAAAGATATGGCGTTCGAAGCATTCGCCGCATGGCTTCCAGTAGCAGAAAGGGAGTCCGGCGTCAAGCTAAAAAGCTTTTAGTCAGACGGAGGAGGAGAATATACCTCAACGAGATTCAAGACTTACCTAGCTGAAAGGGGAATCAAGCGGCTCATCTCTCTTCCCTACGCCCATCAACAGCAAGGCGTAGCAGAAAGGATGAACAGGACCCTCCAGAACACCATGCGCAAGCTTCTACGTGGCATGCACCTGCCTAACCACCAAAGGCCCGAAGCAATGGACCACGCCGTCATGCTGCACAACTTGCTCTCGTCATCATCGCTTCCGAACAACGCATCACCGCATCTGCTGTGGACAGGAAAATTGGGCAGCACAAAAATGTTAAGGGTTTTCGGCTGCATGGTACAGTACCGACCCCCATCTGCACGAGCTGGTCGGTTCTCCCAACGTGCACAGTGGGGACTACACCTGGGCATCGAAAAGCATTACAACGCGTGGAAAGTTTTCGACGTCGAGACAAAGGAGACAGTGGCAGCACGTAACGTAATCTTCTACGAAAATCTCACCCTCTGGTATTACCTCGCAAACTTACGACAAGGAAACCCCGACCGCAGCGATGGCTTTCGTGGAGAACGAACCTTTGCCTCGGCAGAAAACGAAGTTGACTGGGACGAGCAGAACGTGGACAGAGCCTCGGAAGAAGCCGGACCTCTTCCCTACTGCTCCGTTGACATCCCGATGGACGACGACAACCCTCGCGAAAGCATCAACGCCGAAGCCTTCTATCACTTCGCTGACAACGGTTACGTTACGCCTGCACATGTCAACACCAACGAAGCCGAACGCGTAGGGCCAAATTTCATACCTGATCCAGAAGCGGGAGACGAAGCAGTCTATCCCGAGGACACCACTCTTCCCCGCTACACACAGAGCGGTCTCCAAATCCTTGGTCTCGTCACCGCAGTCCACGGAGCAGAGCTTCCTAAGGAGCCTGCGACGGTTCAGCAGGCTCTGGGGGGGGAGCATAGGGAAAAATGGCGCGAAGCCATGGACAAGGAACTGAAGGCACTGGAGGAACGCAACACCGGGAAGGTCGTACCTATCGGTGTTGCACGAAACAAGACTTTACTCACCGGGAAATGGGTCTTCCGCGTAAAGACGAAAGCAGACGGCACCATCGAAAAATTCAAAGCACGATGGGTTGTACGTGGCCTCGACCAAGAGCACGGACGAGACTTCACCGAAACCTTTGCTCCGGTCAGCCGCCATACTTCACTCTGCATTCTCCTCGCGATCGCCGCCATGAAGAAAAAGAAGTTACGGCAAATTGACGTCGTTAACGCCTTTCTCTACGCACTTCTTGACGCAGAAATCATCGTCGAACTGCCGCACAGCACCCACGGAGAGCCTAACCAAGTTTGTCAGCTGCTCAAATCACTCTACGGCATCAAACAGGCCCCGCGACTGTGGCAACAGTACCTGCACGCTCGCCTCATCCGCATCGGCTTCAAGCAGCTCCCGCACGATCAAGGCATGTATCGGCTTACGAAAGGCAACGACTACGTCCTGCTAATCGTCTACGTAGACGATCTCCTATACATCGGCTCAACAAATGGCATCGCAACCTGGTTCGAAGGGGAGCTACAGCAAGACCTCACGCTCACAGTCTCGTCTACCGTTACCCAGTACCTCGGCCTCAACATTCGAGAAGAAGAAGACGCGATTTACCTCAGCGCCGAAAAGTACGCCGACACCATCGCTAAGCGCTTTAATCTCACGCCGACCGCAATCTCCACGCCGTACCGCTACACGACAGGAGCCGACAAGGGATCCGCTCTACTCAAGCCCGCCGGCATACGCGATTACCAGAGGAAACTAGGCTGTCTCCTCTTCGTAGCAGTCACCTGCCGCCCCGATCTCTCGTACTCCGCAAGTCAGCTCGCCACCTGTCTCAGAAGGCCCGAAGCAGAACACCTGGCGGAGCTCGACCGCGCTATTCACTACTTCATCAGCACACCAAGAATCGGCCTGACATACGACAAGAACCCGACTACACCGACTAAGTTAATCGGCTACGTCGACGCAGATCACGCTGGCGACTCCGACAACAGGCGCTCCCGCACTGGCTACATCTACCGCCTTGAACCTATCGGCCCTATCTCCTGGCAGTCGAGCAAGCAGGAGTTAATCGCTCTCATCGTCAGCTGAAGCAGAATACATCGCACTCTGCTCAACAACAAAAGAAGGACTTTATCTTCGCAAGCTGCTGGAAGAAGCAAAGTTAGCCGAGTTACCAGACTTCACCCTGTTCTGCGACAACCAGTCGGCAATTCGCATCGCCAACAAAAGCGGCTTCGCGAACAGGACGAAACAC